>PVIH01005913.1:25472-70119 GCA_004025045.1 Sigmodon hispidus
ACTAGTCGCCATCTGTCCCCCGAAGAAGAAGCATGTAGGAATTCAGGTGAGCCACGGGCTGCAAGCCACGTGGTGGGTAGATTCATGGAAATGGGTTGATTTAAGAAGAAAGAGCTAGCTAGTAATGTGCTTAAGATATGGGCCAAGCAGTGTAAAGTATATAAGCGTGTGATTCATTTCTTTTGGGGGACAAAAGCTGTGGGCGCGCGAAACAGGTTCCAAACCGGCGCCACACGTGCGCCAGGTTATAAATCTCCGGACCCATACAGGCTGGGAAAAACATACTACAACAGTGATCTATCTTTCCTCCCATAACAGTCCCCTCATTTTTATTCCAGTGTAGTGCCTTACCAATTTCCTAACCTTTATGAGTGTTCCAAACAAAAATACACAGATGAGAGAAAACATGTGGCATTAGCATATCTGGGAGGATGAGGCAGAAGGAATGCTTGAATTCAAGAGAAAGAAACAACAAACCAAGACTTAGTCACTGGGAACCCAGAAAGATTCTTGCAGTTGCTGGGATCCAGGAACTACTGACCATGAGCAACAACATGAGAGAAGACAGTAGGAATGAGAGGTGCTGCTGAGAGATTGTCCTCTGTCTTCAGACAGACAATTCCCCAAAGGATTCCTGATGACATCTACCTCATCTACCGGAGCAGAGAGCATGGGAGACCTCATGGGAACTGGCTCTTAAGAAGAAAGCTCTCCACCTATAGTCCTTTTTCAACTCCAGCCAACTCGAGAACTTATCATTTGACTATTGGTTGGCTGATTTCTCTCCTACCTAAACAGAACCCAGGAAAAGTAAAAATAGCTACCAGTTTTGACTGCATTAATTTTAATCATGAGGAATTCTAAAGATGGCTTAGTGGTGCCGGCCTATAATCGCATCTGTTTGGGAGACTGAAAGAGGAAGGGTTCAAGTTCAGTGCCTCCTTTGCCTCCAAAATGTGTTCACAGCAAATGTTGACAACTTAGTGGCACACTGTCCCAAAATGCAAAGTATAAGCAGAGCGAGGAATGTACCTCATTGGCCAATAGACATGGTTCGTTGAGTTCATCTACTAGTAGTAGCAATCCTTACATACACACACACACACACACACACACACACACACACACATACACACACACAGAGTGAGAGAGAAAAAGAGAGATATACAAACACATAATATAATCACATATACATACACACATGCACATATACAAACACACATTCAAACACACAATACACCCATATATACATATATTCACACAAACATGAATTAATATACTCAGACAAGATTTGATTTATCCATCATTACTACTCAGCTATGAAATGTGCATATGTAGAATTCTACAGAGATGCCTAAACCAGAACCAATAAACCACCCATGGCTGAGACAAGTGCCACCATGTGTTGGCCCAGTTCTAATTATTGTAAACATATTGGGGCCATTTAAATTTTTGTTATTAATTAGTAGGGTGAGATCTCCTTCTGGGAAGGATTAACCGAACTCTCAACAATGCCATATTCCCCTCCCCCTTCTAACTTTCCAATATGTTTCCGCATTCTGCTGAAATAAACCATTAGCATCTACACAAGGGGATTTGATTATTTTTCCATTAGCATAAAGTAGATATTTAACCAAAATGCAGTATACTCAACTAATAAAAATTTCCATAGCTAGATAGAAAATAAACCATATTCTTTATGAGCTCATTTTGTTGGGATTTTGCTTTAAGAGCTGAGAAACAAACGCATACTTTTAAGGTTTTGCTAAGCTGCCTGTGAACTATTCTGCCCACTCTCGTCTAGGCTCCAGACATGTCTTACTCATTTCTCTAGGAAGATGTAGACACATAGCCACTTTAACCTAAGCCTCTTCTTACACTTACCAGTGATCTCAATGAACAATTTTATATTGTTTCTTTCTAGTGTGTGTTATGTGTAGATGTGAATATGCTTCTAGTATGTGCCTGCATGCACACATGCAGTTAACCACAGAAACAGAAGACAGCTTTGGATACACTAGAACTGGAGTTACAGGGTTTATGGGTTGCCCAATACATGTGCTAGGAATCATATCAGAGGGCAGTTGTCATGAGCAACAGAAGATGTAATGTCTAGTACTGTTATTGATTGCTTCTTACTCTTGACTCTTTTGGGGGGCCTGCCACACAGCTCCCTAAAAATATATGAAGGCTTAATCCTACTTATAAATACTCTGCCTTAGCTTGGCTTGATTCTAGCCAGATTTTTCTTAACTTAAATTATCCCATCTTATGCCTCTAGTTTTTTTTTTTTTTTTTACTGTCTTAAATTTTACTATTATTTTTATTTTTTTATTATGAATAAAGTCACATTTTTAATCCATGTACATCCTTGCTCAAGCTCCCTTCCCCCTCCCACCACATCAGGTCACTCTCTCTTCTCCACATATCCCCATCTATCCCCAGCAAGGGCAGGAGGTCTCAAGGTCCCAATATGGCTTAGTTCAGCTTCCACTCCTGGCAGATCCAGTTTCCTCACCCCAACATCAAGATTGACTCAGCTGTTCCTCTAGAGGGAGTGGCATCCAAGGTGCCAGTCCAAGGTGTTTCAGATCCCAAGCTGTTCAGTGATTGTGGTTTGCAGCTTGGACATGCTTTGCTTTTTGCTTTTTTGTTTAGAGTCCACTAATGAGTGGGTACATCCCCTTCTTATCTTTCTGGGTTTGTGATACCTCACTCAGGAGGATATTCTCCAAATCCATCCGTTAGGATATCTTTTTTTTTTTTTTTACTGCTGAGTAGTACTGCACTGTATCACAGTTTGTTAACCCATTCTTCAGTTGAGGGGCATCTAGGTTATTTCCAGGTTCTTGCTATTACAAATAATGTTGCTATGAACATAGTTGAGCTAATGTCTTTGGAGTGCAAATGTGTATCTTTAGGGTATATGCCCAGTAGTGGTATTGCTGGATCCTTGAGGAGATGGATTCCCAGTTTTCTGGGAAACTGCCATACTGCATTCCAAAGTGGTTGAACAAGTTTACACTCCCACCAACAATGGAGGAGTGTTCCCCTTGCTCTGCAACCTCTCCAGCATAGGCTGCCTCTACTTTTTTACCTTTTTTTCTGTATATCTTTTCTTTTATTCTTATTCTGTGTCTGGCTGTGTGGCTGGCCTGTTCTTTTCTTGCTCCTTCATTTCTTTCTTATCCCTTGACCATCTTTCTCACCTTCTATGTATCTGCTTTGCCTGCCAGCCTTGCCTATCTTTCTCTTGCCTTGCTATTGGCCGTTCAGCTCTTTATTAGACCAGTCAGGTATTTTAGACAGGCAGAGTAACACAGCTTCAGAGTGATAAGCAAATGCAACATAGAAGAACACAACACATTTTGTATCATTAAACAAATGTTCCCAGGAATAAAAACATGTAACATATCTTCAAATAATATTTAAAACAAGGTACCATCCCCTTGCATGCTTCAGTTTCAACTACAAGGGCACCAGTTCAAATACCACTATTTTTCTAGTAAATCAGCCTCTGACCTTGGGACAGCCTCCACAACTGTCCTTGCTTTCTAAAATCACTCTGTTGCCTCACTATCACTTCTGATAAACAATGAAGTTTGACTCATCATTCAAGATCAACACTCAAAGTCTCTTTGCATCTTTTGACATCTTTTTCTGCTCAATTATCACCTTGGTCCAGTTTCTACTTTTGACCACCAATGTGATCCCCTTGGGATCTATCATCACCTCCATAGACTGCAGTCATGACCAGAAACAAGGCAATATGTCAGAACTTTTTAGACTTCTGCATCCCTACTGGAACAGATGTCTGTGTGTAACAAGATCTCTGGGGACTATTTTTACAGAATGTATCAGTACAAGAATATATGAGTAAATAGTGTGACTGTGGACCTCAGTGAGAATGGCAGAGACTGCTCAAACAATCATCTACAATAGCAGGTGTCAGTCCTCAACAGAAAGTCACCCTTTGCCCTACTTCTTACATGATTTTACCTCCAGATCACACCCATTCCTCTACTCAGGATCACAATTCCATAGAACAAATATATCCTGGGAAAAGGGATGGCTCAGTCAGTCCTCACAAGCATAAAAGCCTTAATATAATGTCAAAGCAAACACACATAAAAACATGTAAAGTTACACACTCAGACTCACTTTCACACATTACATTTCACATAGCTGTATAGCTTATACATACACTCAAAACTCAAAGATGAACATTCACAGTCACAGTTATACACACTATCACTCATAGGCACACTGGCACTTTCATATAGATACAGCCACATAATCAGTCACACCCACACATTCACACTTAAATACACAGCAGAAAATGCTAACACAGGCACAGTTTCACAAATTCATAGACTAACACACATCCATAAGCTTATACATTCATACACACATGCATACTCACCCCAACTCACATATTTATAAACACCTATAGACAGTGCACAAAACCATGCATGCTCGCACATGCTCATGCACACTTATACACGCAGACACATTGCATTTATATACATATACTCAGCATGCCTAGCCAGTCAAGCACAGATTATTCACTCTCATGAACACACATATACTCACACATGAATGCACATACTTGCACATACTCATACACATATTCTTTCACACATACACAATACTTGGACATATCCACATTCACAATTCATTCATACTTGGACATACTTACATAAAACATCCATCTCACTTTTTAACGGGGGCTCTAAACATCAGTCTTTTCTAAGTCAGATGGAGAAACTCCCATATGCTAGCTTTCCTTTCATCTCTCTGCAGAGCTTGCCTGGGGGTCAAGTTTCTGCTACTTTCACAGCTCAGATATTAATGGTGAATATCGTCCTCAGGGCTATGTAATGTCCACAACAGGGCAATCTCTCTCTATTACCTCTGACATCTCCATATTATCAAATATATCACTGGCATCTTTCTCGCAGCTGACATATGAATCAGTACTCTTTTTAAGGATTATCTTTTATCAATAACCAGCTATTGATTGCTCCAACCTGGATCATGAGTGGTGGTAAAATGGATGCATCTGTGTTTGCACAGAGTGAGTACAAGGAAACACAGACTGCACTGGGTAAATGAGGTGGCCCAAAACAGAATGAATAGCACCAATCCAAATTATATTAACTTTTAATGAGCCAAGATTAAAACAGCTCCAGGGACACAGAGTTCTTGTGAAAGAATAAAATATCCAGGCTGATGAAATACCATTTTGACTAGATGGTGCATAGGGTAGGATTCCATTTCCTCCTAATTCTGTGGATTTCCCATGCAGCCAAAACCACTATTAAAATACATATTTCACATTGATTGCTTGCATCTCAGCATCTCTTTAATAGGGGCCCACAGAGATATGGGATGTGAATCAGAAGGGAAAAGATGCCTCAGGAAGCTTTCTGAATAATTAAACTCAGTACAGAAATGGGCTCAAAATGCTACAGAAATGGAGTGCAGATTCAGAAAAAAACTCAAGAACTAATTTCAGGGTTGTAAAACTCTGGAAGTTTGGAGTGGTGATGTTCCTCAGTGGCCTGGTGCTTATCTAGTAAATACAAAGCCCTGGATTTTATCTCCACAACAAAAATAATACATTTTTAAACTTAGATGATTGTGTTTGGTTAGAATATGAGCAATTTGAGTTTAGACAACTCAATATAATATTGTTATTTTATTTTTAGTTTAGTTTATTATATTTTGTTTATTTGTCTGTACGCGTGTCCATGTTACACACATAGAAGTCAGAGGATGCTTCAGGGGCCAGTTCTCTTCACCCTCCATGTGGAACCTGAAGATTGTTTTACCAGCTGTGCCATATCAACAGTCAATATGATATGCCTAACGGACAGCAGAAAGAATCATTGTTAAGTACCACAAACTTAAGTTATAATAGCCAGAGTCAAAAAAAACCCTCTAGTTTAGTCAGTTACAAAACATCAGTGAAGATACAGCTCAGTGGTAGAGCTGCAGTAGGGAAACAGCTTGGTGGTATAATGTGCTCTTAGCATATGTAAAGCTGTAGGTTGAATTCTCAGCACAAAAGAAAGAGCAGAAAAGAAGACAGGAAAGAGAAAAGGGAAGAGAGAGAAAGAAGAGGAACAGATTGAAATGGGGAGGAATATCACTGGGAAAATTACATAATGATAGCATAACTCTGTACTAATTTATATAATGCTTAGAAGAACTATTGCTGGCCCTAGGGATGTGTATTAAACTCTACAAGATGCCCAATGCCTAGAAATATTGTGGTAGATATTATTATTAATGTAGCATGATTTATGTCACAAACATTTATTGAACTCCTAAGGTGCTATGTGAGTAAGAATGTGAACCACAAGGTTCCCACTATCATCCTCTCAGACAAATAAACAAGGTAAGTCTTTTTTACAATGCATGCTACATAGAAAACAAATGGGCTGCAGAGAGATGTAAATAACATGTCTGTTCCAGGGAAGACATTTAAACTGTAAAATGAAGGAATAAGAATGGAAATTTTGACAGAAGAAGAAGAAATAGCTGTATAGGAGGCAGAATGGGCATGGTCAAAAGACCTGGGGTTGGAAAGTATGTGCTCATTGTGAGAGGTAGAAGATGAATAAGTAAGTTTAGATATATTAAGCAAAGGAGATTATAAGCATACACTGGAATAAAACTGTGAGTGGAACTTTGGGATGTGGCCTAAAAAGGCAGCTCAAAGCAGCAGTTGATGTATAAGGACATGAGATTGAACACAGAACTCATAGAAAGAGGCTAGGAATGGAGGCACGTACTTATAACACCAGCACTGGGGAGGTGGAGACAGGCAGATCCTTGGGGCTCTAAGGCCATCCCCAGCCTAGCCAAATAAGTGAACCCCAGGCCAACTGAGGTAGTCTGAGATAGTTTATCTTCAGAAACAAGGTGAATGGTACCTGAAAAATGGCAATCAAGATTGTCATCCAGCTTTCACATTCATGTGCACATGCAAGCATGCACACACACACACACACACACACACACACACACACACACACACAGAGAGAGAGAGAGAGAGAGAGAGAGAGAGAGAGAGAGAGAGAGAGAGAGAGAGAGAGGGAGGGTCAGGTATGCCTTACCTAGTAATTCACACAGTGGTACACTTCTCTTAAGACTATGGCAACACTAGAAGAGTGTGTTGGATGGCAGTTTCCAGGCGCCACACTTCTCTTCCTGGCAGCATACACTTGTTCTATCTGACACCAATCCTGAATTCATTCTACTAGTTCCCTCCATACCTCTTCGAGCTCTGCCACAAGGCTGGGGCAAACCACAACTGCTCCCAGCACATCCTCCTACAGCCCTAGGGGCCTGCAATTGATGCTTTGGTCTTCTCTGTGACTTTGTCCACAGGTCTTACTTCAAAGTTCACTCATGAACTCATGTCCTCAGGACTCTCCTCTTCTGCCTTCTACCCAAAAGCAAACTCTCCCCAGTTTGCAGGGAAACCCAGGGCAGTGAGCCTTTCCTGTCTCACCTGTCCACCCATGTACTCTTGGTTCATTCTCTTCTGATCCAAGAGAATATGGTCTCACTGGCCACCAAAGGCCAACTGTACGTGTGTGTGTGTGGTGTGTGTGTGTGTGTGTGTGCTCACGCGCGTATGTGCATGCGTGCGCGTGCATATTTTGTGTGTATACATATGTATATGCAGATATGTATAAACGTGAGCATACAGGGGAGAATATGTAAAATCCAGAAGTTGATGGTATTAACTGTTCTTTTTCAATTATTCTTCTCTCATCTTTGAGACAAGGTCTCTCACTGAACACTGAACTTTCCCTCACTAATTAATTCCACCAGCTGACAAGTGAGCTCTAGAGATCAGTCATCTTCACCCCTCTCGTGCTCACTCAGAGCTAGCATTACAAGTGCTCCCACTTTTTGTTATCCTTTCACTGTGCTCTACAAACATTTTTCGGACTCTAACTCCTCTTCCTGACCAAATCTTTTACCATAAAAGCTGTTGGAGTATCTCAATCTTCTAGAGTTTTTTGTTTTTTGTTTTGTCTTGTTTATAACTTCTAGTTTCAGGGCTGGAAAAATGACTCAATGTTGAGAGTACTGATTGCTCCTGCAGGGTAGTGAGTTCAGTTTCCAGCTCACACAGGATGACTCACAACCTGTTGAGTCCCAAGGGATCCAGTGCCCTCTTCTAAACTCATGGCTATCAGGCACACAAGTGATACTCATAAATACATATAGGCAAAACTCTCCTACAAATAAAATAAATACATCAAAAGAAAGAATAAAGCTTCTAGTCCCCTCTGCCCTTAGCCTTTTTGACTCAGTTTCTTCCTGTCCAGTAGCTTGGAGGCTTGTGTTCTCACCACTTTCCATGCCCTTGCCTGTCTTTGTTAGCTAAAAATGGATATTCCTACTCAGCCTGCTCTAATTAGCGTATCAATGAATCGCTAATTGTTCCAATTCTTGGTCTATTTTCAAGTCAGCCTTCCTGGCTTCTCAGTGCTATCTGATCTACTCCATTTGAAATACATCCCGGACCTTGTCTTCCTGAGACCATTTGTCTTTCTCCCTGTAAGTATTCCTGGCACTCCATGTGGTTGAGCCAACATGTCTCTGGTGGGATGCACCTGGTACGGAGGCACGGCCCTGGACGTGGCTGCCTAAACCTGTGCAGCACTGCATACAGAAGCACCTCTCTAGAGGCATATGGAGGCATGCCCATAAACGTGACTACATAAACCCATGCACATCTTTTCTCTTAAGAAGAGACACCATGTTATGGTCGCTCTCTCCTCTTGTCCTGCTTCTCTGCTTCAGTACCTGCCTAGGAACTCGCTTAAATAAACCCTCCCTCGTGTGGCCTTGATAGTGTGAGTGTGTATCTCTTCTCACTCGAGAAACCAGCATCCTCTCTTTCCTCCTTGACTCTTCCCCAAATGTATCTTGTATTATTAATGATGCTTGTGTCTCTCTTCATCCCTGAAATAGAAATTCCTAATTGTTGCAATCGGAGTTATATCCTTCTCTAACTTACTCCATACTATGTGAAACAGTGCTTTTATCAAGCAGTACCTTCTCAGAGACTCCATTTTGCAAGCAGCATTTGCCTTTATTTTGAAGAGGGAAGATGTGATGGGATAGAAGCTATAGGCAAGAACTCCTGACTGTTCACACTTGTAATCATCAACCTGGATATGTCTGGTGTTTTCTGTGTATCTCCTCCGAGGCTCCCCATAGGCTCCCCAGGACTCCCTATCTGTAGCTCCCTGTCATAGGGCTTTTTGTTTTGTTTTATTTTTTGTTTATAGTTTTTTTTTTCTCAATCTGAGAAGAGACTCTTTCTTATTTCAGAGATTTCCAAGACCAAATTGGCCTGGCCTGTGGGTATGTCTGTGAGGGATTGTCTTGATTGGTAATTGGTGCCAGGGGACAAAGCTTGCATGCTCTGAGCTTTTAAATGACATTAAAATTACCTCTCTAATTCCATTTGAGTCCATTCTCACATTATTTTATTAATGAGATAAAGAAGACCCCAAATTTCCTCTTTATAATCTCCACCATACTAAATTATAATCATATATTAAATTTTGAAATAATGCATTTATTTAATGTAATAAAACATTTCACAGGCATGACCCTAATCTAGATGATTTCTCACTGAGTTTCTTTGTCACAGTAATTCTACATTGTGTCAAATTCATAATCAAAACCAACCATTACAATCCTCCAAACAACCTGCTGGATAGAAATTTGGAAAACTGAATTTAAAAAAAAAAAAAGGAACTTCTTCAAGGTCAGATGGCTGGTAGCTTTTCATAGTCTGATTTTGGAGCTTTTTATTCCAACCTGAAACCCTGCATTTCTCCTGAACAGCACTGCTTTCAAGTGCATGCTCTTACCTCTCAATTCTGCCTTCCTGCTTGTCTCTAAGAACCACAGAAGAGCTCTGGGAGGAAAGATCCCTTCACCTAATTCCTTTCCCCACCCCATTAATGGACTAGATAAAGACTAGAGGTTCAACAAATGCTTCCTGCATATGCCTTTGATGGGAATGCATTAGATATCTATCTCAAATGAGGGTGGGGAGGAACTTCAAGTCAAAAGATCTAATTAGCCTGACTGTGTGGGTGACTGCCAACACTCTAACTGGATCTATTTCTATGGAGTTGCATAAGAGGGCAAATAGTCACAACTCATCTGTCCCAAATCCCCAAGCCTCTTCAACTACGCTTTCTATGCTAGACCATATAAATTGTAGTGAGCACTCTAAGAACTTTCTGTTTATAGAAAGTGAAGCTCTGCAATTCTCTACCAGATGAACACTCAAACAAGTAACTTATTATCCCCAGTAAGGCACCTGAAAATATTACAGAGATATAAACATGGTCATCAACATTTAACCACAACATCAGTCTCCTGCTGTTTCTAGAGTATTCTGTACTATACACAATTACCTTGGAATGGATAGTCTGTATACTGTGAAAAAAATGATAAGAAGGCAGGAGAAAATGGCCACAGAAAAAAAGGGAAATGAAATTTTACCTGTTGTATTTATTTGTTTTTCTAATTTAAAAAAATCATGCATAATAATGTACACTATCTTTAGCTATTTTCTTTTTTAAAACATTATTTATTTATTCATCTATTTATTTCATGCATGTGTGATAGGAACAAGACTAGTCCTCATAGGCTTATATATTTGAATGTTTAAGGAGTGGTATTAAAAGGTGTGGCCATGTTGGGGTAGGCATGGCCTTGTTGGAGGAAGTGCATCACTAAAAATGGCCTTTAGGATTTCAAGTGCTTCAGCAAGACCCAGTGTCTGTCTCTCTATTCCTGCTGCCTGTTGTTTTAGATGTAGAGCTCTCAAGCTTTTTCTCCAGTTCTGTGTTTGTCTTCATGCTGCCATGCTTCCCACCACAACAATGGACTAAACCTTAGAACGGTAAGCAATGTTTTCCTTGCCTTGGTCATGATCTCCACAGCAGTAGAACATTGGCCAGGACAAGTAGGGACACATATATGCCACAGCACCCATGTGGAGTTTACAGGACTGCTTTGGGGAGTGGGTTCTCTCCTTCCATCAGATGATTTCTGGGATTAAACTCATATCTTAAGGCTTGGCAACAAATACCCTTACCTTCTGAGCCACGCATAGGCTCTCTTTCATTATTCTCTATTGCTAAGTGCTACTGTTCTACCTGAATCTCGACCCCCAAAGAGACCACCAGAGACAGAAATGTCCAAAAAGCAATAGCGCCAATGCAATACAAGCCAAGCAGGGAGCTCATTCCATGCGCCCAACACATGAGGCAAGGAAGAGCTGAGCACCCTAAATGACACAAGCTTTTTATAGGCAAAAACCATAAGGCGGGATTACTTGGGGACAAGGGTGCTAGTGTGCTGCTGATTGGCTTGTGCTTAGGGACTTCCCACAGTTTAACATTCCTGGACCCCACCTGGGTGGGGTGGCTGTTTTACGGTCTTAGGGTTGGATCATCTGGATTTCCTTAGATAGTGCTAAGCTTATTTTTTCTTGGAACTGGGCAAGCCCCTGCCAGGAATGTGAAACTGAACTTTATTTTACCTTTATAATACACAATAAAGTTTCTTAAGCTAAATTTACTTTCTTCAATACCTTTCAAAAAAAACAATTGTTTTGTAAAATTAGTGCGAAGCCCTTGAAAGTTCTCTGGGAATCAACAGGTGTATTCCTTTTTTTTGTTTATAGGAAGTGGCCTTTTTGAAAGCACTGGACCAAGCAGGAAGCTGATGCTCTCTGTTCATTTGACCCCTTCACTTAAAGCTGGGATTCATGATCCTATCTTCTACCCTATCCCTGCCTCTATCACTCAAACTTAGTGGAGGGCAAAGATAAAGGTATAATATATAGTCTCCTAGAGTGTCAGAACTGAGTGTGGATGCCTTGAGTCTAGAAGATTGGAAGAATGGAAATGCGATGGAATGGCTTTTCATACACTCCAACAAAACCTGAGTGTGTAATCCTGGCAGGAGCTGTACTGTATTTGTCTTCACAGCTCTAACATCACAGAACCAGTGGAAGGCTAAATGAACTGTGGTGAGATGTACACAGTGACAATCAGTCTTGGTTGTCAACTTAACAGGATCTAAGACCAAATAAGAGACACACCACTGGGGTGGGAGGCAACTTCCACCAACAGCCCAGTGACAATGAGGTCTCAAGGAAAAGCAGGATACCTATGGCCTATTTGAATTTATTTTTTGCTGATGAGTGCATCTACCTTATTTCTACTACTGTCATTGTTCCAATCCTTCACTGACTCAGAACCAAGCTATTTTGAACAATAGCTAGTGGCTCTCTAAGATTTCTCTAGACCTTCAGCAAGAGATTGGTATCGCTGAAGCATTAAGCCTTGTGAACTGAGGAGTAACTACCAGACTTAGCCTCTCTAGTGTGTAGACAGCCACTGTTGGACTACCCGGATCATAGTATATGAACCAACCTAGTAGATTCCTCGGTAATACATAGTCATTTTATTAATTCTGTTACGCTAGTAGATCTTTATAGACAGCCCAGAGAAACTTACAAACACTATAGACAAAGGTGCCCTGTCTCCAGGATTTGGCTTAGCACTGTCGGATATTTACAAATATGAAACAAATGGTAGCTCCCTGTGTCCACAGATCTTATATACCTTGTCTGCAAACAGTCCATTAAACAATTGCTGGTCACTGCTTATATATCAGGCACAAGGTACAGTGGGAACAAAAAGGTGGGAAAGAAATAAAAAAACAAAACAAGTCCTGTCTTCATTGGGACTTTATAATGGGCAAGGCACTGGCACTGCACATAGGGGAGCTATAGTTATAGACTCAGTACCAAATATGAGATGGATGTATTTTCAAAAAGCGACATCTAGGCCAAGGAAATAACAAGTTAGCATTGTTTTCAAATTATCACAATGCAGGGCCTAGAGAGATGATGGCTCAGTAGTTAAGAGCATGTACTGCTATTGCAAAGGTTCTGAGTTAAGTTCCCAGCACCTATTGGGTAAGACAGTTCAAAACTGTCTGAAACTCTAACTCCAGGGTTTTTTTCCAATACTTCTTCTTCTCATCTGTGTAGGAACTGCAGTAATATTCACATACCCACACATTCACACACACACACACACACACACAATTAAAAATAAAAACATAGCTCTAAAAATGAGCTCAAAATGATCTATTTGAGGTTGGACCAAGCTTCAGAATCAGATAAATCTGAGGCTGAATCCTAGATTCAAATATCTTTATTGAGTGACCATAACAACCTGTTGGAAGAGTTGGTTGTCTTTTCAAAAAAATAAAATAAAATAGGGAGAATGTGAGTCCCTATTCCATAGTGGTGATGGTAGGACTGAGATGACAGTATGTGTCTTTTCTAGCCCCAAGTCTGGTAAAGCATTGCTGTAGAATAAATGTCACCTATGTTAATGAGCACGATCACTGGTATCATCTTTCTTTCCTATCTAAAATATTGGTTCTGTCCCTCCCTTTGCAGGACATCAGCTCTACTTCCATTTGTTATTTCCCTGAGAATGTGGAGGACTTGCAGAGGCCATCTGGTGATGATGGACACTGTCCAAATCATCACTAATTGCCCAAACTCTCTGGCTCTCCTTTGGTAATGAGTTTGGTGGGTCCAATTAGTGCAGACCACATGATAGTTTTGAGATGCTATGGGGAACTTGAGCATAAGCCAGCAATGCCTGTTTTTTTGGAGGCTGGAGAGGAACCTTCAGAAAATCACATTTAACAAAGAGCTGGCAGGAGCATGTCTTGTCTGTTGCCATGCCCTCCATGTGGGGACTCGCTGTGACTAAAGGGAGCACAGCAATTGTGATTAGAGAGACAGATGGGAAGTGGGAACATTCACTTAGCAGCTTTTAGTGACCTCCAAGGGTACATCTTTATGCAGCTCCAAGGCCTTGGCCTGGGTTTTGATTTGCTAAGCAAAGTCTGTGGCAGGGTAGGAAGCATATGCTAGTTCCAGGATTTACCTACTTTTTAGCCTCCCAGCTGCTACTCTTTGCATTGCCATATGTGACCATGGCTGAGTCTTAGCAATAACACCAAGGTATATGTCTACCTTGCAGAGAGTCTAGCCCAGATTAGGGACTCCATAAATACTGCTTGAGTCAACAAATTCAGAGACATTCTTCACCAGAGTCTTCTTCCTCCCGTGCTTCTCCCTCTTGGCTCATATTTTAGACAAAACAGAAGCTTATTGTTCCACAAAATGGATGGAAGGCATGGCTTTACTTTTGTGGTGGATTTAACAGGAGAATCTTGGGAGATTTGTGTGGGCAGCAAACTCACTGATGTTGAGAGATAGATTGAGTGGGTCTAGTTTGTAGGTGTTGGACAGAATGGCATTGTGATGTCACAAACCATGTGGTTCAAAGATGTTAATTCCTTCTAGGATCTTTCCTTCTTTGGAAAATAAGACTAATAAAAATATGTCTCAGAAAAACAATTAAATAAACCTCATTAAATACTAGTTCTAAGAGAGAAGGGATGAATAGGTTGAGTATGATAGATTTGAGTATAATGAAATTACTAGCATGCCCCAATAACTGTTATATATGCTATTTTTCCTTGGTCAGGATTCACAAATATATAGAGCAAAACACAGACATTGTAGAAGACTAAGGAAAGAGCCAAGAAAAATTTATTCCCTAAGTAGAAAGAAGAAAATTTCTCATGGATAACTTCCTAATGTGTGGTATGTGTTTAGTAGACAGACTTGGTTTCTTTCGTGTCTTCTTTGCTTGTCTACTTTCCAAGTCTCAGTAAAGGGATTGTGTTACATAAAGCATCAAACCAGTCCAATGGCCAGCTACTACTATTGTATATATTTAGAATGTCCCCAAAGGCCATGTGATTAAAGTCTTGGTTTCCAACTCTGAATTACTAAAAGGTACAAGAACCTAGATGTAGAGCCTTGTGGGAGCTAATCATATCATCACAGACTTTTTCTCAAGAGGATTGGAGGTCCTGGCTCTCTCTGCTCTCACCGCTTTATGAACATAGCATACATAGTTTCACTTGACCATACCAATTCCTGTCTTCATGTGCAAACACAGGCCAACAAGATCACCCAATCACAGGCTGAAACCTCTAAATCTGAGGGACAAAATTAACCTTTTCACTTTATAAGATGATTATGGTATGTGTTGCAGCAGCAAAAACCTGGCTCACACTAGCCTTCAAGAGCCTACAATTGTTTAACTAAGCTCTATATACCTTCCCCATTGTTGTTCTTGACAATGGACACAATGATCTCCTTGCATCTGAATTACCTTTGCCTTTGTTATCATTCATACTAGTTTTGGTAAGGTCTCATTCCAGTTCCCATCTTTCCCATGGGAAAGAGAAAACCATGGAGGAAAGCTAGATTTTCTTAACACCTTCTCACTCTGAATGCAAGGGACTGGACATTATTATACTCCATGTTCTTAGGATGGCAAGAGGCATTAACAACCACCACCAAATAGATACTTAGTGCTCTGTAGACCACAGGCACTGGACAGATGAGTTATATTGGTTTGTTTAAAGCACAAAAGAAACTATGAGAAAGTTTCTGCATGAAGATACTGGTTTATGAAGAACTGATTATTTTACTTCTGTGTAGGTCACTTATAAGATTACAGTGTGTGTAGGGAGTTTGTGTCTCAGGTGCTAAGAGTACTTGCTGCTCTTTCAGAAGACCTAGGTTCAGTTCCTAGCATCCAAGACAGGAGGCTCACAACTGTCTTTAACTCCAGCCCCAAGAATCTGGCACCCTCTTCTCACCTCTGCTGCCTACATGTGAGCACAGAGAGATTCACAAAGATGAAATTGTATAGTTGTTTTAATCCTGACAAAAACTTAATCTCCAGAAAACTAATATAAGATACATTAAAGTATACTCTCACTTTTGCTTCTAGTATTAAATGTGAGCTAGATTCTTTAAAAGCCACAAGTAAGTGAAGCCTAGGAGAAGGAATGAGTGGTTTCTAATCCTTAAGTCTTATATCCCACATCATTTAACTGCAAAACCATACAGAAAGTTTTTCTCAAGGAACATTGTCTGGTGTCTATATGGGCATCCATAGAAGGTAATGCTGTCCAAGTTTTCAGATGGAAGTAAGGGTTTTATGAAGGGAAGGTCATTACCTAGAGATCCAAAAGGGTATAGGTCCCTCAACATGAGCCTGATCCAGACAGCATGCTCTCAAACAGAAAAGCTAAGGCTCAATATAAGTGGAATATCATGGCCAAACAAAATCAACCACAATCTAATATCCCACAGCTCCCCCAAGTCTTATGACAGGAATTACATGCTGGAAAATTGCATGCAACATGACTCATAATAACCCAAAGACAATTCCATCAAAAGGAGTATGCCCAACAGCATTTCCTTCACCAAAATACTTGCCAGGCTTGACCCCCCTTAGCTTCTGAGATGAGGCTGTCACTCATACTGAATTTGTCAAGGGCAGTAAGTTCTTAGATTATGTGCAGGCACATTTTCTGTTGATGTCCCACCCTCTATTTTCTTTGTGGTATGCAAGAGAAATTTATTTTCTTAATATTATGGCATAAAAGTTGAGATTTTTCACCAGTCAATCAAAATCCATGGAGGGTATCAATGGCAGAGCATTTATTCATCTGTTAACCCTATTCAGAGAAGAGGGTCATATGATTTACCTGAACACTTATATTCAGCTCTATTTAAAGATTACACATGCCCCACAAAGACACACTAAGCAAATACCAGCAGATGCTGTGAGTGAGCTGCTTCCAGAATCAATAGTAGAGGAATGAGCGTACCTGACTTTCTTCTGACCAGGAACAGTGCTTTGTGGGGACTCCATGCCAGGCTCTATTTAGTTTAGGGTCATCTTCCTATATAAGAACCCATTCAGTCCTGAAGCAGTCTTTGGACATTCTAAAATGAACTAGAGTTGAAGTAGAAAACAAGGCTGAAGAACCATTTTTCTTAGGAGTTATATAAAGAAAAGCATTCATGCATTCCATTTTGGACTTAGAAATATGTCTAACTGGTACTGATACCACTTAGGAATATTTCCCCTATGGGTCTCTGCTTCTGCTATATGTAATCTTTACGGGAATAAGCATCATTCCCAAAGATATAAAGAATTTTGAGAAAATTTCTGTTCTTAGTGTGCAGTAGAGTCATAAAGTAAAGATTCTGGATAGCTTCAATAGTAATGCTGGCACGGATAAATGTGAGGCTCATTAAACAATGGCAATTGGACCAAGGAAGAAACAATCTCTTGCTTTTGATCAGAAATTAAGCAACAGAGAATGTTTGTGGTGATGAAGCAAAGCTACCCAAAAGAGACTTGAACAATCAACTAAATGCTTTGTCCTCCATGGCTTGTTTTTAACAGCCAAGATGAAGCACCAGCTTTAAGACTCAAAATCTTTGAGTCACTAAAAGACAGAGAGAGCCTGTGAGCACCCCACCTATCTTTATAGATCATAATTAAGATCATAATGTAGATCATAATTAAGCAACAGGCAAGAGCTTTCTGAAAGGCATGCCTGCCCCAAACTTCCATCTATGTGCTATACTCTCATTAGCCCACAGAGGAATTCCATGGAAGCCCCATACCAGAATTCCCCTGTCTGTCAGCAGCATTCCACCCACTAATATAATCATAGCTGTGCTATTATGCATTCAATCTATGTCATAATACCTCTCAACATCTTAGAGATATACACTTGGAACCAAATAATCTATTTCTAGCATCTGAACTTTTGAAAGTAAGCACAATGAGAAAAAAAAGTTGAGTTTTAAAAGTTTTGACAAATGATTTAATAATAGGTGCTAAGGGGTTTTTCAAGCATGGCTACAGACTTAGATTCTATCTCTAGCACTGTCCAAAATATCCCGTTAAATACTCCTAGCTGCCAAGAGCCTTCAGCCTAAACTCTTTTCTCCCATTTCAAAAATGGAAAACAGATAAAGTTAAAAACATCTTACCACAAAATAAGATTTTTTTTCTTAGATTTTTATCAGCACATTATTTATAAGCTGTATCATAACAGGTTTATGAAGAGAGTTGACATTATACAAAGAACTGACCAAGAACCCAGGTGTCCTAGAGCTTAAAGAGTTGTTCCTTAGTGTTTATGAGTTACTGGTTCCAAGATGATACCCCACCCATGATCTTCAGATGTTCAAATTCTTTATATGACATGTATTGCTTGTATAAACTCTAAGTATTAGATATCTTTTATGTGTTTAAATCACTTCTACATGAATTGAACATACTACATAAGAAGTTATTATATCAGTTAGATAATTATGGTAAGAAATGCCTTTACATGATCAAAATAAATGTCATAAAAAACTGTTTTCTAACCACAGTCAATTAACTAATAGATACTGTAGTGCTTTAAATGAAACATATCCCCATAAACTCATGCATTTTAACCTCATAAATTGACACATTTTAACACTTTGTCTCCTATTTGTGGAGGTTGTGGCTTCTGTGGGAGATACAGATTGTTCGAACAAGTATGTTGCCAGGCTGGGCATTGAGGGTTTATACACTCACCATCCAACTTCCTGTCACTCTGCTTCATTCTGATGTTAAAGATGTGATCTCTCACCTTCTTCTTCTGTCTGTGTGCTTCCCTCTGCCATTATGGCCTCTCCCTCTGGAAACATAAGCCAAATAAGCCCTTACTTATATCAGTTGCTTTTGGTCACAGTATTTTAGAACAGCAACAGAAAAGTAGCTAATACAGATATTCAGGTCCAGCTGTATAAAGAATGGACAACCTGGTTCATGACAAATGACCACGAGTTTATTACAATACACTGTCTTTCAAAGTAGGCAGTGAGACATAGCTGTTTTCAGGAGGCTTAGTCTTGAACTTGGATTAGATCACCTATGGCCCTGCCTTGAAGCTTTGGTTAAGTTAAAATGGAGAGTTGTGTTTTCAGCTTCTCTTTTATTGAGGGTGGGGTATTGTTGGCATTTTCTGAGTCATAAGTAGCATGACACTTTATCGCTTGCATAATATTTGTGATTCATCCTCAATCATGCTGCCTCCACTTTGAGTAAGGTATCAATGATTAGCTCTGCTTAGCACCTGTGAGGATTCTGAAGCCTTTATGACCAAAGGCCACAGGGAAGCAACATCCCAGTTTCTCAGCTCTTTCAACTATATTGTCACCAACTTTGCTTCTTTCAAGCAAATTCTAACTTCATTAATATTTACTCACAGCCAAGCAGGAATATGAGACACTCACAAATGTTGCTTGATATCTTGTCACAGAGCCTGGTTGGGGGGTAACCACAGGAGGCTTTTCCTCTGGGGCATTCAAAGGATGTTTAGACTCAAAACAAACACAAAAAGAAATGTCTCCAGAGAAGAAGAGAAATCACAATAAAGAAATGCATGTCTGTGTAATCTGCCTCAAAGGTCCACTGAAGAAATAACTCATCAGGCTCAGATATTTCCCCTGGCCTAGCCAGTATATCCCCAGAGAGCTGTGATTAAGAGTTCAATGGCTTTCTGCACACCAATGCCCTCCATCCTAGCTCTGGTGCCTACAAACTGGGGACCTATAATTTGTACAGCTGCAGACAGCAGGATTCAAGTTGCCATTCCCTTTCTCCTCTACCAAGACCTCCTAAGTTGCTGGAGCTATTTTGTTTGTGATTATTTTTCCCTGTTGCCAAATGACTGACTCTCTTCCCTCCTAGACAGCACATTCTGGCCTTGACAAAAAAGAGAACAAAGGGTTACAACTGTTTAGTGAAGGTGGAGTGCAGGTGGGGGCCCTGTGGTTTTCTCAGATTAGATCATGTTAATAGCATTAAACACACATTCGGTAACACACTGCCAGAGCTAAACTGTTGACGTCATAACCAGTTTTGCAGTGGGAAATTTTATTCTTCATGTCAGAGAAAACCCACCATTCTCCTCTAGCAATGATCAAAGTTTGGCACTTATGTCATGCCCAAAGTAATGGCTGCAATTTAGTGCTGGCCTCACAAACACAAAGTAATTTGTGAGAATACAGAAGTTAGGTATGGTGGCTAGAAATTTAGACTATAGGGGTGTAAAATCTGAATTTCTTATTGAATTTTGTGACCTTAGGCAACTAACTAAATTCAACCCTTCTGAGCCTCATTTTCTTCTTTATACAATGATATTGTTTGTAAAACAGATATGATTGAAAAAAAGCACATAGTATATACTCCTGCCCCAGCCCACTCGGGTTGTTGACATTGTAACAAAATACCAGAAACAACTTATAGAAAGGACAGGTTTATTCTGGTTTACAGCTTCAGAGCTTTGAGTTCATGGGACACTTGCTATATTTCTTTTGGCCCAAAACATCATATTGAGAAGGCATGGTAGAGAAATTGATAGCCTCATGGCATGTGAGAAGCCAGAAAAGAGAAAGAAAGTGACCAGAATCCCAAAAATCCCTTCAAAGGCAAAACACAATGACGTAACTTCCTTCACTTATCCCACCCCTAAAGACTTCACTGCTTTCCAACAACAGACCTCCAGCTGCTAAGCTTTACAATTTGTACCCCCAAATGGCCAAGGCACTAAAGCTTAGCTTGAGCTCCTACACTATTCTGGGGACTCATCCTGTCTCTGTTTTTGCTCCTTTGGACTCCATGAACAACTCCTCTATCATCTTCATACCTCATTTCAGGAGGTGATCTGAGCCCTTTGAAACCCCAAGCCAGGAATGTGTCACAATAATGAAAGGTCTACGAGAGTAGTCAACCTTTAGAATGCCAGACTTTGAAAGACAGTAGGGATTCAAAGGACAGTAGCTAACATGGTGGTGAGCAGATGCATGAAGACTTGGGTCATCTTTGCAAGGGCAAAACGTAATGTGTAGTATATGAAACTGTAGCCTATCGCTTTCAGGAAACACAATCTCGTGAGCATTGGACATTGGAACACCTGGGCAAAAATGACTGCAACTCACACATGTCTAAGTTAGAGTGAAATTCCCTGGATAAAGCAGTTGGCTATGACAGGTCTGAACCCTTCTTTTGGGCTGTGTGGTAAGAGATGCATGCTCCTTTAGAAAGCCATGCTTTGTGCAAAGCCCAAGAATGCCTCCCTGGGTTATCTATATCTGTGAAAACCATTTTAAACCTATAGCCATTGTAAAAAAAAAATGGTGAAGAATTCTCACATGTGGGCAAGTAAGTATAAAACCTATTCTGTCCTAAACTTCCTGCACTACTGTAATAAAAATCAATTTCGCTTCTCTTATTTATAATATAACTTAAAAATTCCTGATTCATAGATGTATTTCTTCTTTGGATTGTCCTTTTTGGTCCTGGTTAAGATTCAACTGCAGTAAATTCAAGAGGGATAGGAATCAGGAAGAAAAGGGCCAAAGGCAGCACATTCAAGGCAGGAAACTTAGGCAAGACAGCAAAGGCGAAGGCAGCCACATGTAAGAAGCAGGCTAAAGAGAAAAAAATTACTTCTCTAAATGGTGTGGTGAGTCTTGGAGAAAGCTTACAGTTCTCAGAGGGTCCATTCTTTCATGTTTATCACCAAGGACGGGAGTTGAAGAGCCCCGAATATCCTTCATTATATAAGTCTCTATTTCATTCCAAATAGCACCCTGAATATTTTCTGAAACTTGATTTCACCAACTACAAGTATGTAACAGAGATATATGGCCCCGTCTGGCCACAGAGGTCCAGACCTGCCCATGGCCTCATTTCCCCCTAAAATGACCCAGACACTTATATTAAGTTCATGCTGCTGGGCCTATGTCTCTGGCACATTGCTAGCTAGCTCTTTCATCTTAATTGAACCCATCTCTATTAATCTGTCCTGCCACGTAGCCTGTGGCTTACCTATTTCATTACATGTTTCCTCCTGGGCTGCTGGATGTCTCTGTCCTAACTCTGCCCTCTTCCTACCTAAGCTCCAATTCCTGTGCCTACTTATATGATACCTTCATAGACCAACACAGTCCCTTTATTTAAAGAATGATATTCACAGCAAACCCAAAGACATTCTCATATCATAAGTGGAGGTGTTAAGTGGCTTCCATTTGATGAATTCAAAGTTCCAAGCATGGTCCCCACTGAGTCTCCCATTTTCTCTTTACTTTGTCTGGTGACACCCATCTCCACACAAAGATCAGTCCTCAAAGATTTGTTCCCCAGTTTTAAAACATAATTAAAAGAGTGACAAGCAAGCCATTTAGTATGTGCTCAGAAGCTAACTGGTACATTAAGTCATCTCCCATATCTTTTTAAAAAATAATGATCCTTTCCTATCAAATTCTCATTACAATAATAGTTTTCAAGCTTGGTGTTAATTGTGTCTCTTGTTATACAATTACAGATCATACTGGCTCTAGACTGCACCATGTAATTATTGTTATTCATTAATAGCTAACCCTTAGAAAGAAATGGATCCCACCTAGTCATCATTGAGGTGACTCTTTTATGCTGTCCACAAGCAAATGATACACTAACAGAATTTTTTAAATCATGGAAGGTTATATTTTATAATCTCAATAATGTTTGGAGATGATTTTGATAGATTTTTATCATAAATAGCCCAAGAAAAGAGAGATATACTCCTATAGCAAAACTCTTTGAAAATACAGCTTCCAAATGCTAAATCTAGAAAGTTCAGTTAGATGATTAAGGGGAAATAAGAAACATCCCATAACTAATGAGTCACCTGCATATGCCCTGGAGGAGATGGAGAATAGAGAATATAAAATGCACACTAAGGTTTGAGCCTCAGAGATTCTGGTTCATTGAGTATATGATAGAACCAGAAGACATGTGTTTAATGACTCTACCGCTCCCTGGGATTTGCTTAGTGGACTTTGGAGCATATTTTAAGAAGGAATAATTGAAGATGTTAATGTGCTAAGACTAGAATATCTTGATGATCTCAGTAACATGTGCAGATGGACCCCAACCCTGGGCAAAAAAAAAAAAAAGAGTATTGGGGTATGCATTCACCTGTCTTGAACTACTGTGCAATGGAACTGAGTATTTAGTAAAGATCATATATTTATCTCTCAGGAAGCTGTCTCACCTGAGGTCAAGCCACAGGCACTTGATGGTGAGGAACTTCTTAGCCTCACAAAAAGTCAAAGGACAACTTAAGCAGTGAGTGGTCCATAAACCCTGTCTAAATAAAGCCTCCTCCTATTTTTCTGGGAGATAAGAGGATAGGTTGCTATCCTCTTAAATATGGCACCTGAATTTTTAGGATCTACATTTAAGCCCCAGCATTTGTCCCTTGGCACTCAAGTGAATGTCCTTCTTACAGAGAGAATACATTCATTCCGTTTAAGAATCCCCAAGCTTTCTTAATGCATTTCAGTATCATCTTTAAAGGCTAAAGTCCAAAGTCTTATCCAAACACCACCTGGAAGCAACTCAGAAAAATTCATCCTGAGGTAAATTGCTCTCAAGCTGTGAACCTGGGAAATCAAATTGTAAAATAGGGGGGTGAGACAAACAGAGGCTAGAAGATCGCATTTTAGAAAAACCCCACATGGAATAAGGAAGGAGTAAAGGGGTTCAGGTAATCTCAAAACCCAACAAGGCAAACAACATTCAATACCAAGAAGGAAAGAATCATGCTCTCAGGCTCAGGACCCACCTTTCAGACACAGGAGGACACTGTCATCTCCAGTCTTGCCTGGAACAGCTTTGCAAAAGTAGCTGCTTCTTTCTATGTGGCCCTTTGACAGCTGCCCCAATCTGGCATGCTCCATTATCACCTGAATACAAATGCTAACTGCTAAAGAGCCTTTCTCTAGATCTGCAAAATGCAGACCATCTGGTAACTGTTGTGCTTCCTCACCCTAGTCCTCTTCAGATGGTTTGAAAGTGGCTTTAGCATTAACTTTTAGAAAATCAACTTGCTTGTGTATTACAAAAACAAAACAAAACAAACAAACAAACAAAAAACCCAACTATCTCTAGGGACCAGGGAGATGGCTCAGTTACCAAAGTAATTGTTTGCCAAGCGTAAAAGACATACTAAAAAGAATATTGAGCACTGAGCATAATGGAGCAGACTTAGAATCCCATAGCTGGGAGGGCAGAGACGGGCAGACCCCATGGGCTCAGTGACTTACTTTGTGGATTCCAGGACACTAAGAGTCTGAGAAATGACATCTCTAGCCTCCACATACATGTGCCCAAAAATACCTGTACAAATATGCACGCGCGCACACACACACACACTCCAGTAGAATGAGTTCAATTGTGATGTTTGAAATAGAAAACAGCAGAAGATGATTTAGATTATAAAGATTCCACACAGACCTTAGCACATGATTTCCCTCCTCTGTGCATCCCGGACCTCCTTGCTCTCCTACATCATCAACTCCTTCTCGTACGTCAGTGTGCTAAGGCTAAGATGTTTTTGTTTTTGTAGGAGGGCAACAACATTATAAACAGACATCTTGAAATTCTGGCTCTCAAATTGATCTAATTTCTTTCTCAGGAAGGAGCAGCTGCTGAGTATTGTCTCATTTCTGTTGCTGTGGTAAAGCATCCTGACACAGGAAAACTCAGGTGAGAAAGGGTTTATTTCAGCTCTGAGTTCCAAGTTACTGTCCTTCCCTGAGAGGAAGTCAAGGCAGCAGAGACCTAAAACAACCAGTCACATCACATCCAGTCATAAACAGAGAAACACTTACTTGTGTGTTGGTACACAGATCAACTTCTTTACCCTTACATGGTTTAGGGCAACATGCCTAATGGTGCTGCCCAGTGTTTCTTCCAAAATCACTTAACTTAGTTAAGATAACCTCCCAATAGGCACACGCACAGGCCAACCCAATGTAGACAATTCCACATTAAGACTTCCTTCTCAGGTGATTTTAGGGTCTGTCAAGTTGGTAACACAGCTTCCATGCAGCTTGCAATTGGACTTGGGACCAGCAATCGTTTAATACTCCTATGTCTTAATTAGGGTTAGAATTGCTGGGATATAATACCATAACCAAAGCAACTTGAAGGGGAAAGGGTTTATTTGACTTACCCTTCTCAGGAAATAAAAACAGGAACTGACACAGGGCAGCAACATGGAGGCCGAAGCTGGTGTAGCGGCCATGACAGGGTGCTATTTACTTACTGGCTTGCTTGCTCCTCATGGCTTGCACGTCCTGCTTTCTTATAAAACCCAAGACTACCAGCCCCAAATGGCACCAACCACAGTGGCCTGGGCCTTCCCACACTGATCACTAATTTAAAAAGTGTCCTACAGGTTTACATACAGTTCTATTTTTTATCTCTCTTTTTATTCATTCTGTGTAAAATAAATTCTTTATGTCTGTCTTTTTACATCGTGTAAAAGCTGCATTCTGTGTGTCTTTTTCCATGTTGATTTCATTTATTTCCCTGTCCCTTCACAGCTACATTCTGCCCCTGTGCCCCTTCCCCAAATTAAAAAAATATATAAAAAAGATAAAAGGGGGGATAAAAATCTTGTCATGGAAGCTGTGGTATGACACAGTGAGTCATAAAGTAAACTCCTTTGCCCACATATTTTTCCTGGCACGTGTTCATTACGATTACAAAAGGTCTGGTTAGAGGCCTCTGATTTCTACTACACTATCAATGCTGAGCCTTCACTAGGACTATTGTCTATTGTTGCATTATGTTGTGAAGATTCTGCAGCTTCGCATCTTCAGATCAGGTCCCTTCACATGCTCCAGCAGATCATAGATGGGGTGGATGCTGGGGTGGGGCAAGTCATAATTCTAGTTCTGGGCCTGGGCAGCTGCAGGGTTATAGTCTACCTATCAGTTCTCCTCTGTCCTCACCACCAGGGGGACCTCTCCAGCATTGTCCTGGCTAATTCACATCTTGCAGCAATGAGTGAGGGGTAGGGTGCATTCTCCTGCTTTCATGCTCTCAGGGTTGGCTCTCGAACACCTACATCATTAGGATCAGCTCTATTGTGTTGCCCACGTAAGATACAGGGCTACTCTCCTGAGTGCTGCAGCTGGTGAGGGGTGGGGTCACCTCCTCCACATGTCTCAGGTATTGATGGGTGTGGGAGCCTTCAAAGATTTCAGCTTGTGGCTTGTTGACATTTTCACTCAAGGTTAGAATCTGACATTCCCCCCCACACACACACACACACATCCAAGGCTGCATAATAGGATGCTTTGGCCAAAGGTGGGATTACCAGATGTCTTAGGGTTGAGAACTGAAACTTCAAACTTGTCTGTACTTGCCCCTCCCATTTGCTTGGTATAAAAATCCTAGGGAATATAAAATCATCAGGGCAGCTGAGTATTCCATGCCCTTCCAAATATAGCGTTCTGTCTCTACTACTTTCTCTTCCTCTGTAACTTCCAATCCACACTCTCCTCTCCAGAACTGTATTAAACTTCAGATCAGCCTCTGACAGATGGGCAGAAAGTGGTGGGGAGAGCAACTCCCCTCTGCCCATGCTGCCACATGTCAGGTCAGTAATGGGGACACTCTCCCTTGCTCATGACATCATAGTCCCTGATCTTTACATGCATGTCAAGGCACGTGTGTGTACCTACCTATATTATGCATATGTTAAAGGAAGGAAGAAGTGGAGAAGAGACGATAAATGCCTTTACTGTACACATTTGTTATCTGCATTTTCCACTGACCAGTCAGGAAATCTCTGAGAAAATGTGGCTTTCATTCTTAACTCTATTCTGCTGAGCCCTTTTCTGAATGAATCACTCTTAATGAGTCATCCACAAGAATTTATTTATTTATTTTTACATACACTTCCAAAAGGCTCTAGCCCTTATCTGTTAGCCAGTTCTCTGTTAGGCAGTTTAGTGACTTACTATAGTCACATCCTTCTCTTCCAATATGGCTTGGCTTCCTTTGTGCTACTGTAACAGAAAATCATATACTGGGTATATATGGTATATTATAAAGAACAAAAAATTAATATTCACAGATATGGGGAGTGGGATGTCCAAAAACAAGATATTTGGCTTTGATGTGGGGAGAAACTTCTTGCTATGCTCTTGGGACAACACTAACTACACATTGAAAAGCTCTAAGTACTAGAAGACTGAGGCATTCTAAAGCCTAATAGCTCATGAGTAAATTCACAAACATAGGGATGGCACAACTTTAATTCAACCTGCATTCTGCACATAGGCACTGGAAATATGGCCTCTTGACCTACAGTTAGCTAATCATATATGCTGACAAGATACAAGGTCCAAAATCCTCTAAAGGTTCATGTGGATCCAACCGACCCTTCAGATGCCTTCAGATACAACTTAACCAGAAGAACTTCATAATATAAAGGATGTGAGATCTACCAAAAACATGAGTCAATTCAGTAAGATAAATATTGCATGCAGAATTAATTCTCAGCCTGGCATTTCTTTCAAATTTGAGTAGCTTTTAAAATCTTCTTCTAGACTATAGAAAAGACTTAAAACTAATAGATAATGAGAAATGCTATTGATCAAGTTATATTTTATTTCTAACTTTCTTTTCAGGCAGACCTAACTAGAAAGATTGTATGTCAATAGTCTATTGACTCTAAACATGTATCATTGGTATGTAACCTATCAGTTGGTTTTGATTTGAAATAAGTAAGAGTTAAATTTAGTGAAGACTCTTATTAAACATTTATATATATGCCATTCTAACATTTTCTTTATTTTGTGAGGAGGGGTAAATGGGGAAGACAAGCCCCTGCTATGATATTAGTGTGGAGGTCACAGAGCAACCCAAAGAAGTTCATTCTCTCTTTCCACCATGTGAGTCTGGGAATAGAACTCAGATCATCAGGCTTGGCAACAGCCACCTTTATCCGTCAAGCTATCTTACTGGCCCCAAGTGTTTTTATTTTGTTTAGCTCCTGAAAAACACCATTTGAGTGCACTAATATAACTGAGGCTAATCAGTGTATCTGTGGGGTATATCAGAGAAAGGATGCTTATACAATTAATCAATTATCACATTTGTTAAATATCTACTGTTCACAGATACCTATAATGAAAGGTTAGACTAAACAGAGAAATAAGAACCATGTCCTTGGGGAAATTTTATGCTCATGAAGGGAAACTATCAATAATTATGCAGACTGTAAAGAATAAAATGTTCTTGAAGAAGTAAGGTCATATGTACTACTAAGTTCTGGGAATTACGGTATTGGAGTCTGGCAGATATATACTAAGTTGAAGCCTGAGAAAGTAGAATATGTCTAAAGAGACAGGTCTTAATAATAAAAAGTCTGAGAACCCTGACATTCAAGAAACCATAAAAAATAATGATACAGGAGATGGAAAGCTCACAGACAATGTGACCCTTGTCTTGAAATCCTTCCACAATTTTTTGTGTGGAAAAGACATCATCAGACATAGATTTGGGTAAATTCTAAACAGACAGGAAGATATTATAATGATGAGTCCATGTGTGACAGGGGTGTGACAATTATAGTTCTCTGCTGAAAGACTTCTCTGTGGACAATATTATATTATAATTTGCAAATGAAACTTACTTCTGGAAGGGTGTTTTTGTGTTTGTGTTTGTAGACACAAACAAACACTTATGTGCCAAATGCATGTAATGTTTTAATTAGGAAGCTGTATTGAGTTTCACAGCTCACTGGATATAATCAGTCAGAAGCCACACAGTTCATTTATGCATTCACTTAACAAATATGAACAAAGCAACTGAATTTACAGAAGACCCAGGTGTTTCCATGTTGACTTATAGAATAAATAGTGCCATGCATTAACAACTCAAAGATGATGTTGGCTGTAATTAAACTATACCATTTATTGTAAGAGACAAAGCCCACTTTCAGGGATGTTGAAATGTGCATTGAAAAATCTAAAATTTGACAGTTCTGCTTCTTTTGTGCCACATTTGGAGGAATACACATTAGAGCTATAGTCTTGAAAGAAGGATATCAAGACATGGAATGTTTGTCAGGGAGCACTGAGACAGATAGAATAATAAAAAGAATGTAAAACAAAACAATTCAGCTAGAGCAGGAAGTGGGAGATGGAGATGAGAAGATACACTGAAGGACTGACTGATTGCTAGGTGCAATCAAAAATCCTCTCTGCAGCTCAGATTGTTCTATAATCTGTAGAATACAGCAGTGAAACAGCTCATTGAGGAAAGTCACTTGCTCCTAAGGCTGAGAACCTGAATTCAGTCCCTAAGACCCACACAAATATAGGAAAAGAAAAGAGATTCTTGCACATGTGCCTTATGACATACACTCTCCTCCTCATGCACACATATAATAATGATAGTAAAGTAAAATCTCTATAATACAGATTTTAGAGTGAAGATGATCCCAGGAAGCATTGGGAAAATGCATTTCAAAATAGAAACATAGACTCCTGCTCTGTAGGATATGAGAAAAGGTAGAAGATATTCACAGTTTACTATAGAAGTATTTTGGAGTCTTTGTTCTAGGGAACACTAACTTAGTAGTGATGCAGTATAATCATACAAGTCTGTCCTGAATGGAGTCTTTCTCAATGTGTGCATCAGCCCAAAAAGGAGATGTTGTGGGTTAGGGAGAATGGTTTCTATTGAGACTGGTTCAGAGATGTGTCTAGACCTTAAGTGACCTATCTGAAGTCTCTTTAGGGAATAGTTACTTTCTACAGCAAAAGTCTAGATATGGGTGACTTTTCGTTTCCTTACAGGAGGATTTTGAGAATTCTTCCTGTTCTATCCATAACCAATTGCACACATATCACTCAGTGACATCAAATTAAAAGTTTAAAAACTGTCTCCATGGAGATGTAAGCATACCACAGATACTGAGAAACAGTTCACTCAGGGTCCTTTGCCACTGCCATAGTAGACTGTGGTGTAGAACACCTGTCCTTGACAGAAGGCTGTCTCCAGGGTAAATCTTGGGGTGGGATGGCAGAACAGGGGATGCTGCTCTCAGAAGGTTCTGTGTCCCACTTTTTCTCCCTGAAGAATGTCTTTCTTGTTCTGATCATCCTGCAAGCATACTTTTGGCTTTCTTCATTTGTTTTTGATGACAATTTCTCTTAATTTCAACTTCTGTAAAACATTCTTGGACATTCTACCAGGCATTCCTCAAAGATCTTCAGTTATGGATTACAAACACTTTCTTACATAATTCCTTTATAAAAATTATAAAGAAGGGGGCTGGAGAGATGGCTCAGCGGTTAAGAGCACCGTCTGCTCTTCCAGAGGACCCGGGTTCGATTCCCAGCACCCACATGGCAGCTAACAACTGTCTGTAGTTCCAGTTCCAGGCAAACACCAAGGCAAATAAATAAATAATAAATAATAAATAAAGTTTTTTAAAAACAACAGCAAAAAAGAATTATAAAGAAAATTCATGAATAGATGGGGAAGGTGCATATGAGACATATGAAAGACAAGAAGAAAAAAGAGGAAGAGGATATAATGGAAGAAAAAGCAGAGGGTAGGACCATTGTACTCCAAGTTATGCTGAATCTGATGCTTGGATTTTCCTGTACACTTCAAGTTTCTTTGGGAGCCAAGATACTACTTTGTCTTTCCATTTCTACAAACTGGCCTATGGCACTCATATGGTCACTGACTGATTAGGAAGAATTTTTACTCCCTTTTGCATATAAACAGACTCCCAGGTATGAGTAATAAAGAGAAGCCTAAAGAAAAGATGTGGTTTAGCCCAGACAAGTGTATAGAATAAACAGTAACTCTATAATTATTGGGAACTAATAAACTGGTGGTCCTGGGCCGCACAGTGACCAGTGGTGACAAGAGTTAGGCTTTACAACACAGGTGACAGCCTATGTTGGAGAGGTTGCAGAGCAAGGGGAACATACCTCCATTGTTGGTGGGAGTGTAAGCTTGTTCAGCCACTCTGGAATACAATATGGTGGTTTCTCAGAAAACTGGGAATCAGTCTCCCCAAAGACCCAGCAATATCGCTACTGGGCATATACCCTAAAGATGCACATTCGCACTCCAAAGGCATTAGCTCAACTATGTTCATAGTGGCATTATTCATAATGGCAAGAACCTGGAAACAACTTAGATGCACCTCAACTGAAGAATGGGTTAACAAACTGTGGTACATCTACACAATCGAATACTACTCAGCAGTAAGAAAAAAAAATGATACCCTAAAATTTGCTGGCAAATGGATGGATTTGGAGAATATCCTCCTGAGCAAGGTATCTCAAACCCAAAAAGATAAGCAGGGAATGTACTCACTCATTAGTGGACTTTAAATAAAAAGCAAAACATACCCCAGCTACAAACAACAACCACTGAACAGCTTGGAATCTGAAACACCTTGGGCTGGCACCTTGGAGCCCATTCCCTCCAGAGGAACACCTGACCCAGTCTTGATGGTGGGGTGAGGAAAGTGGATCTGCCTGGAGTGGATGCTGAATTAAACCTCCTTGAGACCTTGAGACCACCTGCCCTTGCTGGGGAGGAGATAAAGTGATGGAGAGATGAGTGAGTGACTGGGAGAGGCAGGAGGGGGAAGGGGGTCTAAACAAAGGGATGCATGGATAAAAAAAATATGACTTTATTCAAAATAAAAAACAAAAACCTAAAAAAAAAAGAGTTAGGCTTTACTTATCTCTTCTCAGCTTTATGGAACCAGATTCATTCATATATATATGTGTGTGTGTGTGTGTGTGTGATGTGTGTGTATTTATATATATGAATACATATATACATAAACATACAGGCATATATATTTAAATTAATTATTATATCTATAAGAAATCTCCTTCTGCACTCTTTGGTATGCTTGGGAATATTACAGGACATTACAGGGATAGAAGCTCCCTGGAGGCAGAAGACTGTAGCTCAGAGCTCTCATACTCTCCTTGTGAGAACTTTGAGATGCCAGAAGTTCAAAAAGAAGACAGTTTCTTTCCTTTTCCCTACCTCTTCCACCTCTTCATCCCTAACACCTATGTGTTGCAATCTCTGAAGGTATGTACATGGGCTATAACCTGACCAAATTTAAAGGTATGATGCTTTTATGTGATGCTTCTCATAAAAGACAGCAATCAAATCTTTTTCAAAGCTTTATCTCTATGTTCTCAGCTGTGGCCTTGCAGAATGTCTCAATGGCTGCATATAAGTTGCTGTGAAACAGAGCAGCTTTTTGGTATGGGCCAGTTGGGCAACAGTGATGAAAACACTGCTTCCTGCCTATGTGATACACTGACTTCTCTCTCTAGCTATGCTTTTGTAATTCCATAAGAGAGATTTTTTTTCTTTGTACTTCCACCCCAAGAATAAAAAATGCACATCCCATTTGTCTGAAATCTTAGGAATTTAATGAAATAACAACAGCAGCTTCTTCCTTAGGGGCTATGACCTCCCCAGCCATAATTTGGTTTCTAAATAGGATTATAGTACCAGATCTGATATTCTCAACTGCCTTCTAAATATTCATGTTTCTTCCTATGAACATAGACTGTTCTCAATCTTAATAAGAGAAGCTTCTTTTTGCAATGGGTAGCAGTCAATGGAGAGATTGTGGTAACATTTATTAAATAAAATTAATCTGAAATATCAGAGTCAACCACAGAACCAAGGCAGGTAGTGGTGGCACATGCCATTGATCCCAGCACTTGGGAGACAGAGGCAGGAGAATTTCTGTGAGTTTGAGGCCAGGTTGGTCTACAAAGCAAGTTCTAGGATAACCAGGATTTTTACACAGAAACCACTGTCTTGGAAAAAAACAAAAACAAAACAAAGGTCTGGAATATCAGAAGACAGAGTCACTTTTGTTGTTTTGTTTTATTTTGTGTTTCTTTTTTTATTCTTCCAGAACCTCTCCCAAATTATCATAGGCGAGCCATGTAGTAAGGGCTGAGTTAAGTTGTAAGAGCTAGTTGATAATGAGCCTAAGCCATGAGCTAAACAGTTTGTAGTTAATATAAACTTTTGTATAATAATTTTATTAGCAACTGTGGAACCAGGGGTGGGAAGATTTCTCTGAAGCACAGGTTTGTGCAGACTAGAAACTTCTGGCTGCAAGATATGGTAATTGTTCCAAGTGATGAGAAACTGAGTGTTTGGTCCTAAAATGGATGCCAACTTAAGCCCAAATCAAAGCTCAAGAACACTAAAGAAGAAAAAAGAATGTACGATCTGGATTTTTCAGAGAGGAATGCTGTGAAATACTGTCTTCTGGACACGCCATGGATGATGCTTCACTCAATTCTGCACAGCAGCTATGGTTATCTGTACAAGACTAAGTCACTCAAATCCTGGCATAGATGGTTTAAATAATCTTCAAGTCCCACCCCTTACTGAGAAGCTATTGACAGCTGATAGAGTATGAAATATCCTTCTTTATAGCATATATTCCACTGCTCCAGAGGATGCCCTTAAACAAGTTCACATAAGGGCAGCACTAATTGAACTTAGTGAATTATAAATGAAGGGGAAGCAGGATGGGGAGGAAGAGGAATAAGTTAGAAGGGGGCATATTAAGAGGAATGTGGAGAGAATAGAAAAAGGCTACTAAGTTCTCAAAACTAAAGGGAAATTTAAAACATGTAGGAATTGCATCACAAGGTCCTTCAAGAAGTCATGCAACCCAACTTAGACCTGTAAGATTAGGGCAAAAGAAGGTGCCATTTTATTCTTGTGCCACACTATAGGAATCTTGGCCAACTGGGAATGAAGAAAGCCTGTCAAATGTGCTTAATTAAAATGAAGAGAAAGAAAATCTCCTTCAACATTTCTAATCAACAGGAGTCTAATGAATCATGTTGGTTCCTGGAGCTGAGACACAGTAGGGCGTTTTGGGAGCTAATTTGTTTCATTAATATTCAAAGGATGCAGATCACCCAGCATTTTGTAGGAAGCTTCAGAGCCAAAAATTGTCAGGGAGAAAGTTTTATTTTGCATGTGATGTTAACCAGATGTTCCACATGGAGCCAACTGTAGCATTTAATATAAAACAGTGTCAGTTCAAATAATTACCTCATTTCCTGCCTCAATCTCACTTTGAAAGTGGATCTGGAACTTTCACTCCTAAGGTTATTCCTCTTCTTTGACACTAATAGTATCGAGGTCAACATAGCAATCTCTGTCTGGCGGAAATAATTTGGACCAAGAAGCTCATCATGTTGGTTTTAAACTAAGGTCTATCATCTTCTAGGGGCCATTTTAAAAATATTAATTCAGTTAACTTGTATTTTGATCAATACCAAGCAAATATTTACCATGATCCCCTCCCTTAGGGATTCTATGTTGGCCACCAGATAACTAGGAGAATTAAATTACGAGAAACTTCATTTTTCATATGTACAGAACCCAGTGTCTTCAGCTCTAGCTCATAATAACACATTGCTGACAAAATGAGAAGAAACATAGAGAACACATGGATCACAGTAGACCTTTCTTCACTCATAGCATTATACTCATTCCTCAATGGATGATGTACTGGATGCCAGATGACAGGCTATGCTGGAAAGGATGCAGAGTGAGGGGAACACTCCCTCATTGTTGGTGGGAGTATAACCTTGTTCAGCCACTTTGGAATGCAGTTTGATGGTTTCTCAGAAAACTGGGAATCAATCTCCGCAAAGACCCAGCAATACCATTCTTTGGCAAAGCATACCCAAGTTTCAAACCACAGCCACTGAACAGCTTGGGATCTGAAGCACCTTGGACTGGCACCTTGGAGCCCATTCCCTCCAGAGGAACACCTGACTCAGTCTTGATGTTGGGGTGAGGAAAACGGATGTGGCTGGAATGGATGTTGAACTAAGCTACCTTGGGATCTTGGAACCTCCTGCCCTTGCTGGTGAGGAGATAAGGAGATGGGGAGAAGAGAGAGTGACTGGTGTGGGCAGGAGGGGGAAGGGAGTTTAAACAAGGGGATACATGGATAAAAAATGAGATTTTATTCATTAAAAAAAAAAGAACTACACTTGGGTGAATCTGGGTCAGGCTGTTATAAGAGTCACACAACTGTTGGGCTAAATATGAATAAGAAAGACCATTTTGTAGAATACAGTTTAAATGGAAACTAAATAAAAATACATCAGACCTCATCATCTTTTATATAAGATCTAACATTAAACTTGTAAATCAAGACCCATGTGTCTAAGCTATGGCTTTAAAACATAATTGTCAGCTCTATCTTAATTATGGTATGCATTAAGTATTTTATGAACAACATGAATTAGCTGAAAAGATAATAAAGTACAATTTCACCTAGCAACAATAACAGTACTTTAGATGCATTACAAGAACTTTTCAATTAAATTCAGTTAATTATTGCTATGCATACATATGCAATTATATTAATACGTGCATGTACATGCACACATGCTGTGCTTTGATGTATTTCTAAATACTAGAAATGTATGGCAAGACCATTATCACCGTAATGGGCCTTACTTAGGTGTTCAAGAAAAGTGATAAACAAAAATAAGAAAGAAATTTAATGGCATGTAGTAAATTATAATGGAAAATGTAGTTTTTCCCCAATAATTCATTTGCTTTTCTTCATTTTGGGTATTTATTTCTTTATCATTTTTATTTTTTGAATGTTAGAAATAGAACTAAGAATCTTGACTGCACTAAGCATGTGCTGTTCCACTGAACTATTTTCCCCTACACTGTCTTGAAAGAAAAAAAAAAACTTATGAAAATGAGGAAAACTTAATAATGACAAATTAAGTTAGATTAATATGAGACAAGATAAGCAGACAAGAACATGCAATTATTTTGTTGAGACAATCATCAAAAATCTCCCTAAGGAGGTGCCATTTCAGGAGAGACTGTAATAGACTTAGAAAGCTACCTTACAATTTAGGGCAAGAAAATTCTAAGAGAAGGAATTAGAAAACCGAGGTAATCAGGAATGGTAAGAAGATTTACCTTTGTTGAGGATCAAGATGTTTTATGAAGCAAACTAAGAAGGGTGGAGGTGCTAGCTGATGAGAATCAAGCCTTAGAAACCCATTGATATGGATTATAGATTTTACATTGGATATAAGCAAATCACAGCAAATACTCAAGAGCTTCAATAATTCTACTTATTGTTAACATGTAACTATTGAAGAGATGGAAGTATTTTCCTCTACAGCTAAGATGGCTGGATGTGAACAGGAAGTAACAAGATATTCTGAGACCTCAAATCCAAGTATCTAGAGAGATGGTTGCTTTTATTTCCTTCTTTATTGAGTACTGAGAAGATCTTTTCTCTTAGAAAGCAGTTCATAAATCCCATGGAAAGTTTCCACGAAGAATTAAGGTGATTTGGACAGTAGCTCTGCAATGTACAGCTCATGCCAAAACCAAATGCCATCCATATAAAGGCATAATCTTGAACCTTCTGGCACCCAAATGAGCACATATCAATTTAACAAGGAATAGAGATGTACTCAGCCAATGCAGATAATTATGGAAGACAATAACATGGTATTTTCATTTACAGAATGATGAGGGCCATTCATACAGAATAGTAAATAACTAAAATAGATGAGATATGATCTCCATTGTAATGCTAAACTGATTTCCATACCACCTAAGAGATAGGCTTATCATGACCTACAAAGTAAAAACAGAAGTTAAGTGGAATTTGCCAAAATTCACACAGCAGACAGAAGACAGTAACTTAGATATATGTCTTCTGTAGACTTCTTCTCCAGAAAGGGTAACTGAATAACATTGATACAATCAAATAGCTCTATCTAAAAATTTAAAGACATAATAATAATTACAAATATTTGAGGAATCAAAGTCCTATATACCTGGGACATATCTATTAAACATTGAAAAGTTCAATTTGAAGCTGGAATTCTTTTACAATTTGCATTGTAGTATTTAATATCCAGACTTAAAACACTCTGGGGACACAGATATGTGTAAGTTAACTGAGGGCTTATATTCTACCAGAATATTATAAGGATATTAAAGTAAAGAAATGAACAAATTCACAAATTAGCCTCTGCTTATTTTAAAATTCAATGATTCAATATTTGCCATCTACATTAAGAAATTCTGGGGGCTGGAGAGATGGCTCAGCAGTTAAGAGCACCGTCTGCTCTTCCAGAGGACCCGGGTTCGATTCCCAGCACCCACATGGCAGCTAACAACTGTCTGTAGAATAAATAAAGTTAAAAAAAAAAAGGGGGGCTGGAGAGATGGCTCAGAGGTTAAGAGCACTGACTGTTCTTCCAGAGGACCTGAGTTCAATTCCCAGCAAAACCACATGGTGGCTCACAACCATCTATGATGAGGTCTGGTGCCCTCTTCTGTAAAACTGTATGCATAATAAATAAATAAATCTTTAAAAAAAAAAATGTTTAGGGGCTGGAGAGATGGCTCAGCGGTTAAGAGCACCGTCTGCTCTTCCAGAGGACCCGGGTTCAATTCCCAGCACCCACATGGCAGCTAACAACTGTCTGTAGTTCCAGTTCCAGGCAAGCACCAAGGCAAGCAAATAAATAAATAAATAAATAAAGTTTAAAAAAAAAAAAAAGAAATTCTACCAGGATTAGAGTTGTTTTTACATTAAAATGTAAGTGAAATCCACACTGGTGAAAACTAAAAGGTATGAAAACTATCTATATTTAGTTTGTTAAGAAATCAACATTCAAATTTTGGCTAAGTAAATTAGTTACAAATAAATGTATGAGTGTGTCTTTCTTAAATGTGGAATGTGGAAGAATATAAAGAAAGTCAGACACAGTTTCTAGAACTAGAACTATGCTAAGGGTCTCTGACATCCTTCCTTCTTCCCAGTAAAGCATAAAGGAGCAGAGTAAATCATTTTGGTACAGATGCCTGGCCATTCAGCCTCTCCTACTAGTGTGTTCTTAATCCCAGACCCATAGAATTTTTCAGAATAATCCAGATATTTTAAAAATATCTTCCACTATAAAAAAAAATATTTTTCATCATCAACAACTGTACCCTGGGCTGATCAGGGTGATTAATTACTTAGTTGTCAATTATTTACCCTCTGCTATGATAGTTATAACATCTTCATATATTTAGCATGCAGAAAGCACTTCAGCTCCATTGAATGACAGGTAGAGGGAAGCATCTCTCCAATAAAATTGTCTCTGTAATTTATCAGTCATAACAAGTCATATTTTATCTAGACTTTTGAGTCATTAAATTGAAACCTTAAGAGATTACAAAAAAATGTTATTGGTAGAAGGAGGGTGGACAATAATACTAATAAATATCAGTAGAACTACCATGACTTCAAAACACTTGTTTCTTCTTTGTACAAAGCACTGTGTGAGGATTTAAGGAAACATGAGGCAGGAAAGGTGCATGATTATACTTAAAGATAACATTGTCTAGAGCAGTGGTTCTCACCCTTCCCAATGCTGTGACTCTTTAATACAGATCCTCATTGTGGTGATCCCCCCAAAAATTATTTCATTGCTACTTTAACACTATAATTTTCTACTGTTATAAGTCATAACATAAATAACTGATATGCAGGATATCTGATATGTGATCTATTTGAAAGGGTCAACCCATAGGTTGAGATCTGCTGGTCTAGATGGACAAATACAATGGAATGGCAACAAGGTAAATACAAACATCAATACTTACTGTTTTAATTGCTCAATGTGGTGACCCCAAAGATATCAAAGTCGGAGGAAAGAGTCAATTTAGACTGAGACTTGGAGAAGACACTCAGGGTAGCTCATCAGAGAATGCAAAAGCTTCTTCCAGCCCCACATCTACCCAAGAGTCTCCTATCAGAACACAATCCAAGAATGAAGTCCTGTGAGATTTCTGACTGCGTGTGCGCAAGCTCTAAGACACCAAGACAAAAGTCTTGCTACCTCAGTTTCTTCAAAAGCATGAAATTGTTCTTAGATTATGCTTTCATTCCCCTCCAAGGTATAGCAGATAAAAATGAGTTTATTTCAGATGACTCATTACAACTGGCTATTATTATTATTTATATACCTCTATGGAAAAAACCTTTTTTACACATGTGACTTGCCCTTGTGATTGTACACTTTACTCACATGATTCCTCTTAACCCTCGGTGTATAAATTGCCAGATACTCTGAATAACATTAGTTATTGCATAAGACTTTAGTCCATCTCATTTTTAGGTTCCACTTTTTCAGGTCCCTCAATGTCTAGAGTGGTAAAAATGTTCCTAAGTACTTGATGCCTAACAAATGCTTGGGGAAACTCAAACATTAGAAATATGCATTCCAGAAAAACAAAGGAGATGTGAAGAGTAACACACCAAGACAGGATCGCTGCTTCTGCTGAACTACAGAATAAAGAGCAGTAGTCTCTTCATATGAACCTCAATATCCAGTTTATTTATGCTTCCAACTAAGAGGCCTCCATTTGCCATTCAAACACCCCTTCAACAACAATATGCACAGTGCCTAGACAAATACTGGTATCTCTCTTGGAATATCCTACTAAATATTGAAAGTTGAGCCCTTTTAATATGTTTCTCTGAGCCTTCCCTTTATTTTGGTGTTTTTTTTTCTGATGTTATGAACATCAAACTATAAAACATATTGATATCTTATGTGTTTTTTCTTCTTTAGATATCTATTCTGATTCTCCATCATTCATACTTAACCTAAATTATACCTTCACTGCTAACCTCAGGGTACCAAAGGTTTGTATCTCCTTGCACCTCCTCTGAGTAATTTTATAGATAGATAATAGATCATCTCTATCTACATCTTTTCCTTGCAACCTGCCACTTCTAACCACCACAGCTTCCCAAGGGAACAGCTAGGGGAACCAGTTGGTTCTTGGCATAATTCATTTGTGTAATGATTATGTATGTGTCCAACATATGTTCTGGGACCATCACTCTCTAGACACCCACACATGGCTAGAATTGTATCACCTCTCTTTCTCAGATCATATATATTCAGTAGGTATATCCTGACAGCTACCTAGAAATGGGTTCATATCAAAAGACGGTCTTATAAAAAAGTTGGCATTTACTTCAATAAAGAGAGAAGAAAAGGGAATAGAAAAGAGAAAAATCCATAAGATAATGTGAGAGGCTAGACCTGCATGAATGGAGAATATACCATGCCAGACTCAGGATTTGGCCTCTATCCTACACATATCTGGGAGTCCCTAAAGGTCTTGGATTAATTAAGCAGCATTTGCAAAGTTATGAATCAGGAAGGTGGTTCTGGCACCAGCAAGTAGACTGACTGGGAAAGAAAAGCCAGCTAAATAGAAAGAGTCATGATTTTTTGAGATATTCCATACTGTAAGTCAAGAAAGATCATCAGGAGAGGTAACATACAAACATCAAAGTGAAAACTTAGAAAATAAAAGCATCTGTCCTTCACATATCTCCATATTTCTAATAGGTCATACTAATACATGATTACATTATGTTATGTTTGTCTTTGGCAATGAAAGGGGTTGGCATTCTTATTTAAAATAATCTTAAACCTTTCTAGTAAAGAGTAGTAAGGACAAAATTGTAACTCCCTCCTCCTTTCCAAACACATAAATACACACACACACACACTTATACACTTACACACACATTTGAAAAAGTATCCTATCACTTTATTTTGCTTGCAGTTTTATAGAATAATCTTTAACTATGGAAAGGGTTCCTTTCAGAAAATTCAAAGAGAGAAGATTGAAACCCTGCAGTTGTGCCTTGGAACCCTGGTAAGATTGGCCATTGCACCATCCTGGAATTCATATAGCATGTATGTTATACAAAAACTCTTGATTCACCCCCTTGTCCTATTACCTAGGTAAATGAAAAGGTGTAAGGCAAGGTCTAGTGAACATTAAGGCAGAAACTGGTATTAACCACCTTGGTTAGAAGTCTATTTTCTACTGCAGTTCTCCAACTTACAAACTGATCTGTGGAAGAGTAGTCCAAGTCTACTTTCTTTGACCTTAAAAAAAAGTTAGAGATTGCTGACAAGCTTTGAGGTAGGGGATGTGAAGGAGGGAAGCAAAAGAGACATAGAGAATATGGAAGGAGAGAAGAAGACTCTGAGAGAAGCAAAATGAGGGGAATAAATAAAGACATTTTAGGCAGCTCCAAATAACGTAAGCTAAAGCATAGTGCAAGCAAGGACAACAGGGGTTGTAGTTTTTCATGTGATTATTCTGCCTATAGAACTGAGGTACAAGGACACAATAAGTGTTGGGAAGAAGGGAGATAATATTGATGTCCATCTGTGGCTGAGTATTCCACACCTTAGGGGGAGGCAGAAAAATTGTAAATATCAGAAGTTGGAGAGAAGCAAAGTGAAACAGTGTCTTCTAGATTTTATATGATCACTGGAGTCATGAGCTCTTAGTAGCTGTGATTGGCCACACAACAACAATATCTATCACAGTATAGAGCGGGATGGAGCTTGCAAACTCCCAGCCTTAGCTGAGGAGCTACTGACAACTGACAGCTACTAAGGGAAAGATGATCGGTTTCCCTCAGGGATATGGTCTAGGTAGGTAGAGCACACGGCTGTGGATGGCTTTCCACTCATGCATATATGCACAACATTATCTAGACACTGAGTTATGGAAAACAAAGGCTGTGAAGTAAAGTGTGGGGGGCGGGTAGTATGCGAACGGTGGATTTAGGGGGAATTGCAGGGAGAAATAGAGGTGAATGACAAAACATAAGGCAAACATGTATAAAAGGCCCAAATTAATAAAAATAATGTATTTATAATGAAAAATAATAGACTAGTGAGATGAGAAAATAGCATTTTACTCTGCAAACTCCTGGGAGCCACAGAAGACTCACAGAGGAGATAAGAAGAGACTTGCAATTGACAGTGGTCACTCTGGGGCCAGTAGCTCTGGGAGAGAATGAATTCAGAAAGAATGGGTAGGAAGCAAAGGGAGAGATAGTAGGGCTGCATCAAGAAAAACGAGGCTAACAGAGAAAGAGCCTGGGAGAAGGAGCTAAGCATAGCACAGATTGATTCTTATTCTTCACCTACTGGAAAAAACCCTGAAACTTTAAACGGTACTGTTAGCCAGGAAAGCCTCCATCTCATGTAGCAGAGCAAAATCAGTGAGCATGCATTTTAAAAGTGATTTATTACAAAATAGTGCATATAAAGGACAGATAATGAATCATATATACAGGGTTCATGTGTATTATATATTTGCTGTCTGTGTATCTTGCCTCAATAGTATTTATCTAGATCAATTATCACATAATGGGAAGAAACACTTTGTTCAAATTCATCAATAATTCCAAAATAGCTTTTCTCAGTCTACATCAAACTCTGTCAATAACCCGAACAGCTAGCATATCTCAAAAGCAGATATAATTTTACAATTTACTACAAATGAAACCCATTTTCACATAATGGTGCCTCTGCAGGCCAGGGTCAAACACAAGGGCCCCAAATAACTCCAGGCTCTTAGAAAAATCAATCTGGTGAGGCCTGATTCAAGGAAGTTTTCATGCTGTTGGTATTCAAACTATAAAACTCTTAGGGCAATAAATATAAAAATTGCTTGTTCCCAAGCAGTGAGCCTCAAACTAATACCCATGAATAACATTAAATGGATTCAGAAGGCTGTGTGTTTATATGTGTGTGTGCGATATGGGTGTGTGTGTGGTACCAGAGAGTGTGTGTATGTGTGTGTGTGTACGTGTATGAATGTAAAACAACAGTTAAGAAGAGATCATGGATTTGAAAGGGAGTAGCAGGGACATGGGGGAATTAGAGGGAAAAGAGGGAGGTGAAAGTGAGGTAAGTACAGGGCTTATATATAAAATTTTCAAAACAAAATTTAAAAAAATATAACAAAAACTTATTGAGACAGAAAAAGCATATCTTTTTTTCTCATTCTGATTTTTAATTTTTATTTTATTATACTTTTGTTTTTGTTTGGCTCTCATTTTGGTTTTTCAAGACAGGATTGCTCTATGTATTCCAGGCTGTCCTGGAATTCACCTTGTAGACCAGGTTAGACTAGAACTCAGAGATTCACTTGCCTCTCTGCCTCTTGAGGTGTAGAATTAAAGGCATGCAGTCTTACTATACTCATATTGTGAAAACCACAATACTTTTGTAGAAAAGGACTGGGGTTAAAATAAATCCAGAAAATTCTACAAAGTATTGATACTGGTGATATAGAAGAAGCAACGTTTGAGAAAGAAAAAAAAAAATGGCCATGCACTTACATTGTCTTGCAGAGATGATTCAGTAAGGTATTACTGGTGTGGGGAGATGGCTTAGCTCATTAAATTCTTGCTTTACAAGTATGAAGACCTGAGTTTGATTGTTAGCACTCATGTAAAAAAAAAAAAAGATGGGCATAGTGCATCTATTTGTAATTCCAATGCCAGGGATGCAGAGACCTGGGCCTCATACTGGCCAGCAAGCCTAGCCTAATCAGTGGGTTATAGACCAGAGAGATTCTGCTTCAAAAAATAAAGGTGGTTGCTCTTGAGCCATGGCACTTGGGGTTGACTGCTGGTCTCTATATGCACATGCATCCACATAAACATCCAGCACCACTCTATACACAAAGAAATTTTCTAATATTCAAAACTCTAGCCAAGGACCTTCCCAGCTATTCCCTTCACCATTCCTAAGCACATTCCTAAGACATTCTTAGTCTAGGCACTGTGAGCAGATGTACAATCTCCCATAACTCCTGAAAAAGTTTTAGAGTGATGCTTTGTGGTAAAACTTGTCTAAGAAGACTAAGTAGTTTTTGCAAGTGGACAAAGTTGGCCATTATTTCTGATTTGGACACATCTTCTCACCTGCTGTTTCAGATTAATCATGTGATCTTTTACCGACAGCCTTACTCAAAATGAACAAGTTAAAATTTACTATCTCTCTCATTTGGAAGTACAAAATCATGGAGTTCAGAGCATTCATGCTACTGCCCCCACCATCCATGCTGACTTCTCAATCAGACAAACCTCTGTACTAGTCAAGGAACAATGTTCTAGCCCTCTTTTTCCTAACCTCCTGATAATGTCCACTCTGTTGTAAGTATAAATCCTCTGTCTCTTTATTCTAGGTCCCCAAAGAAAATGGAGTCACATACTTCTTAGTGAGTGACTTATTTCATTTACCACAGTATTTCCAATGTTTATTCATGTCAAAATATATATCTCAGTTTCAACTCCCCTGGAAGTGAGTCAAGTCACATCCTTATTTGGTCCTCATCTGGAAGCCTCATGCTTGCAAACATGGTTCCCAGTGCAGTAATGTTTACACAAAGGTGATTGGATCTTAAGGCTGCAACCTCATAAATGGCCTAATTCTCTGATGGATTCCTAAGCTTAATGGGCTTGAGGGAAGGTTCTTTCTTTCTTTTTTATTTATATATTTTTAACAAAGTCTCATTTTTTATCCATGTATCCCCTTGTTCAAACTCCCTTCCCCTTCCTGCCAATGCCAGTCACTCTCTCTTCTCCCCATCTTCTTATCTCCTCACCAGCAAGGGCAGGAGGTCCCAAGGTCCCAAGGTGGCTTAGTTCAGCATCCACTCCAGGCAAATCTGCTTTCCTCATCCCACCATCAAGACTGGGTCAGGTGTTTCTCTGGAGGGAATGGGCTCCAAGGTGCTGGTCCAAGGTGCTTCAGATCCCAAGCTGTTCAGTGGCTGTGGTTTGAAGCTTGGGT
>PVIH01005913.1:70219-117804 GCA_004025045.1 Sigmodon hispidus
CTGAGTAGTACTCCATTGTTTAGATGTACCACAGTTTGTTAATCTATTCTTCAGTTGAGGGACATCTAGGTTGTTTCCAGGTTCTTGCTATTACAAATAACACTGCTATGAACATAGTTGAGCTAATGCCTTTGGAGTATGACTGTGCATCTTTAGGGTATACACCCAGAAGTGGTATTGCTGGATCCTTGGGGAGATTGATTGTCAGTTTTCTGAGAAACTGCCATACTGCATTCCAGAGTGGCTGAACAAGCTTATTCTCCCACCAATAATGGAGGAGTGTTCTCCTTGCTCCACAACCTCTCCAGCATAGGCTGTCACTTGTGTCTTTAATCTCAGCCATTTTGACAGGTGTAAGGTGGTATCTCAAATTGTTTTGATTTGCATTTCTCTCATGGCTAAAGACATCAAGCACTTTTTCAAGTGCCTTTCAGCCATTTTTAATTCTTCTATACCAAGCAAAACTATCAATCACCATAGATGGAGTAAACAAGATATTTCATGACAAAATCAGACTTAAACAATACCTATTCACAAATCCTGCCCTTCAGAAAGCATTAGAAGGAAATCTCCAGCCTAGGGAAGGGATTTTTGTAGTAAACATGAGTCTTCATCCTGGTTACCATGAGATGAGCAGTCTTCCTCTGCTTATCTTCTCTACATGATGTTCTACTTAAAATCAGCCAGAGACTGAAAACTTATGTCTCCCCAGGCTTGTGTTTTAAGTGTCTTACCATAGAACCATCTTGCCAGGCCCAATACAGTTTTTATAACAAGATTAATAAAATCTTTATTAAAAAGTAGAAGTTAGCAAAGCAAGACAGTATGTTCTTTTCCCCTTACTATAAATAAAGTTTTATTGGGAATTGGCCAGTTCCTCTTAGTGAAGCCTTCATTGTCTCATAGTACACATTTGAATGTTTAGAGACCACATTGACCTCAAACATGACAATACTCATTATCCTATTCATTGTGTAGAAAATGTATGAACCATTGTTTTAAAAGAATGTTCTCCTTGGTATTAATCAATACTGACCCCCCCCTTTTATTATGTCATGCCAACAAGCCATATAAGCCCCACTGGTGCAATAGTGGCAAAACTGTTTCTGGGAATAATCAATGTTCTATTACTTGGACCTAAGACCTTCTCCACAGAAGATAATTTATGCCAGATTCTCTAAACAGGTCAAAGCTAATAATTAAAGAGGTCATAGGTCCTGGTGGGGGGTATATAGAGCTATTGCTTTGCTAAACAATATGGCTGTCAACTTGCCTCCAAATATTTATGTGTCACTGTCTATAGATTTCTGAGGTCATGAACTTTGGTCAGAGAAGCTTCATACTCTAGTGGGTAGTAATTAATGATGAATGGTGCTGAGACTGAGAAATAAAGTGCTCAGCCATCAATGAGACACTTTTATAAGCCTGCTGTTCACTCTAAAGCTCAGGAAACATCACAGAAGATGTAAGAGTGTAAGATCTAGAGAATGGGGAGGAGTTCTGTGAAATTCTGTCTTCTGGATGTGATGTGAGGATCTCATACACAAGCCCACAGCAGCCATAGTTATTTGCACAAGACTTGCACAAGACCAATTCAATAAAGAATTTCAACAAGACACAGGTGTACTGGCACTAGCCTTTAATCCCAGTACTCAGGAGGCAGAGGTAAGCGGATCTCCAAGTTTGAAAGCAGCCTGATCTGTAACTCCATTGTTTAGATGTACCACAGTTTGTTAATCTATTCTTCAGTTGAGGGGCATCTAGGTTGTTTCCAGGTTCTTGCTATTATGAATAATGATGCTATAAACATAGTTGAGCTAATGCCTTTGGGGTGTGAATGTGCATCTTTAGGGTATATGCCCAATAGTGGTATTGCTGGGTCCTTGGGGAGATTGATTCCCAGTTTTCTGAGTTCCAGGACAACCAGGGCCATTATACAGAGAAACCCTGTCTCAAAAAATCAAAAACTAAAATCAACCAACCAAAACAAAACAATGAAGAATTTCAGCATGAATGGGGAGAGGCTACTGGGGCTTTATCCTTATCAAAGGAGCTACTGGCAGTTGATAGCTACTGGAGGAAGAACAACAGTCACTTTTCATTAGAAGTTTGGTGGCTAGTAGGTTGCTTTAGTGACCCAGTGGACAATCCTGCACCAATCTGCATATGGGTAGCACTAATTAGGTTCTGTGAGGTTAAAAAAAAGATAAAAAAAAATAGAATTTAAATTTTATAAAATGAGAAATGAAGTTGTTAGAGAAAAAAATGTGTGTTAAAGATGGAGCCCAGGGGGAATTGAGGAGAGGATGGAAGATGAATATAAAATCATATATGCTATACATGTTTAACATTTTTAAAATATACATAAAAATATTTTAAATGCCCTCTGGTTAGTCTACTTTACATAAAAGCACATACACTATGATTCATAACTTCTCCCTTTTAAACATATTTCTATATGCACAACACAGTCTATGATAAACTCCACAGTTAATAGATGCTTGCTAAAATACAACAGGGGGGCATAGTCACACTAAAACATGCTTGTTTATCTGAAACTCAATTTTTCTTAACTGCCCTACAGTTTATATGTGTAACCTGACAACTCCATCATGGTTTCATAAAACCAGCATCAGCAACAAGCCCAACCTTTCTGGAACTTAACATTTGTTTTGATACATTTTTCTCAACATCTCCATTTTCCGTCTAGAAGGCTTTTCTCTATGCTGCCTAGAGCAGTCCCATCCAGGTTAGACTCAGAACCAAGAGAAGCCTTTATTGCTGCTTGCCATGCCTAAGCAGCAGTTGGATATTTTCTCTCTGATGTCACTGACTACTACTTGTAATAATAGTAGCACTAGTTAAGGCTCAGTTTCTGGTTCCCAAGGGGAAGGTTCCTGAGAACATGCAGTGGACCCTCCACCAATGCTTGATGACTAGACTTCAACTGTGTGGAATTGAATATGATTTCTAACATTAATGAGTACATCTTCTGCCTTCTGTTATTATCCTGCAAAGCTAGGGCTTACACTAGATATGATTAAGAAACAATACTACTTGCAAAGACTCTATTGGCATTTCAGAGCTTTAATCCTCAGCCTCATGGTCCTCATAGGCATTGCAAAGCATTAACTCACTGGTAAAAGGTTCATTGAAAGAATCTCAGAAGGGAATTTTGCCAAGATCTTTATGTTAGGACTTTGTTTGTTTGTATAATGTGATGCAAAAGAAGAAACTGAGGCAACAATTAGAAAGGAAGTGACTGGCAGGTTGTTCATTAACCATTTCTGGCCATTCCTTTGTCTGGTGCTTTAATTACAAGCAACATCTCCCAAACTTCCATACCACAGGCATTTAGTTGAATTTAGCCAGCAAAAGGGTGTGCTGAGTGAAACCAGTCACTATCTCCTTCCATCTTGGTTATAAGACTACTTCCCTACAGTATCATGTCTCTGCCTTGGTTCCATTTCACCCTGGTGTAAACAGACATTTCCTCTCTAGATAGCCATTTCCAAATAATCACTCAGTGACTTATATTCATCACACATGCTCAGCTGATAGCTCAAGGTTGTTACTAACTAGCTCTTAAATATTAAGCCATATTTCTATTTATGCTTTGCCACGTGGATCATGGTTTTGCTACCTCATTTCTACATGCCCTACTTTAGCTGGTTGGCATCTCTCTAGACTCTCCTGACTCCACCCTCCTTCTTCCCATCGTTCTCAGTTTGGCTTTCCCACCTAATTTTCTGCCTAGCTACTGGACTTTCAGCTTTTTATTAACCAATGAGAGAATCTTGGTGATATAGTGCATATTTAATAAAAAAAATAGTCTGGGTTGTCAGAGGCAGGCAGTGATGGCTCATGTCATTAGTCCCAGCACTTAGCAGACAGAGGCAGGAAGAACTCCGTGAGTTCGAGGCCAGCTTGGTCTACAAATCAAGTTCCAGGATGGCTAGGACTGTTAACACCGAAAACTTTATCTTGGAAAAACAAAGGCTGAAGATACGACTCTCTCCTCTAATATCACAGATATTTTAAAATAGTCAATATATTTTAAATATACAATGTATCACCCCAAGTAATATATATATGTATATATATATATATATATATATATATACATATTCATAGTATAGAAAAGGATTGTTCCACAGCACTCTGTATAGCCTCAGCTTTGGCCTCTGTGACACTACCCCCTCTTTATGTTCCATATAGAGTCACAGGGGCTTCCTTGAGGTTCTTTACTCCAGGGTCTCTTTCTTTTCATTTAGTTTTTGAACATCTCACACAACCCCATTGGATTACTGCCAGGCTTTGTTTTTCTGACTGCAACTGGACTGAAAAATCTGCCATTGTTAGGACTGGAGTCATTAGCAGTGCATACTGCCCTTGCTGAGAATCTGAGTTCAGTTCCTAGCACCCATATCAGGTGGCTCCCAACCACCAGTAACTACAATTGAGTACCCAATATCTATCACCTTTATAAGCACATACATGCGTGCCCCCTCCCCAATACAGACATAACTAAAAGTGAAAATAATTAAATATTTATTTAAATATAAAACTAAAAGTCTCTCATGTGCCCTAAAGTATGACCTGGCTAAGGTAAAAAGAGATGTTCTATATGCCTCATCAACCTGATGATTTAATTCTAGCTGTGATGGAACATTGTAAGAAAGAAAGATATAGGGGGACAGAGATGGATATCAGCAACATTTCCTCTTACCACTTGAGTGCCTAGAATTCCTTAAATCCTTAAAACAGTCCTTCAAGGTCAGTCTCATCATCTGCAAGGACTGAAGGACAATCACAGGGTAAAGGCTAGAGCTGTGAAGACCTGAGCTGCACTGACAAGGCTATGACACGTAGATGGATCGTCTTCATTCTGCTTTACCAGCAGGAAAGATACTTCTTTACAAAGACAGAAAATGGAATGTACAGAAATCAAATTAAATTGAGAAACACAGTTTTTTTAACCTTCTGTCTAGTTTTGAAATAATTTGTCATATTTTAGTTCCTTTATGATAATAGTTGATAAAGAAATTGATGTATTTTCTACCACACAGGCCAGACTCATCTAAGTAGAGTTCTTCAGACTGCACAGAGTGTGAAAATTAATGTCACAGTCAGAAACCTTATTATCTCCTACTATTTCATGATGCCATAAGGTGACCCAGTGAACTCTCAGCCCATGTTCCTGAAACCCCAGAAATCCTCACTCCAGCTAACCATGAAATTAAGTACATTTGTAGCTGACCTCTCAAGACAGGTCAATGACAGACATCAAGAGTCCCTCTAACTCCACAAGGGCATGTGAACATGAAGAGACAGCTTTTTTGACTTTGGCATTGAGCGATGCTCTAGCAGGTTCACTAAGGGCAAGTTGACTCAATAATTCTTCTTAAAGACCAAAATAGAAACTTTATTATCTCTTAGAGTTCAAGATAATTCTATAATGATGTGACATTGCATAGCCACAGAAAAGCACTGACACCTTCTTTTGATATGAGAACACAAAAAAATTCAGCTAACTGTGCAAATATCAAACTCTAGCAATCTAATAAATGTTTTACCATATATACACAAAAATCTTACACACACAAATATATATAACATATATAAAACATATATGCTAACATATAAATGTACAAATAAATGGTAATCTTTAGCAATGCTTTATCAGATATACACAGAAACATCCTTGTACACACATATATATACTAATATATATTTATATGCATATAAATATATATGTGAAAGTTAATGTGAATATTTAATAATCTAATACATTTCTTACCATACACACACACTATTATATACATATACATATTTAAACACACACATAACTTTGGAGAGGAGGATCTGAATAGAGTATTAGAGTTTATTATATGCACCTAACTTTATAAAAAAGGACACTTTAATCAAAACAAGTCAAGGTTCATAAGATATTAGTAAATGTATATATATGTACATATGCATTATCTGTATATGTGTATATATAATTTTATATATAGATCTTATATGAGTATTTGTATATGTATATTATAGAAGGGCAAATGCATACACAAAGAGAGGAAGAAAGAAAAAACAAGAATTATTATGAATTAGTGTACCTGTTGGTTATATAATAGAAATCACTATTAGAACATTGAATATCTAATTTCTGTTTAAAATGGAACTGTACTGGTTAGCTTTTCTTCTGTGATAACATATAACAGAAAGAACTTAGAGGGGCTCTATTTTGGCTTGTACAATCCATCATGGTAGCGAATATGAAATGACTAGGTCAGCTCAGTTGCTCACATGGCAATTCTTTCCATGGTGCCAATGATAAAGCAAAATCAGCTGGAATCTCAACCTAACTATACCACTCAAGGTTCATCACTTGTCATTTAGGTCCCATGTGCCCAAAGTTCCACAATCTCCAAAATCAGTACCACCAGATGGGCAACAAGTATTTAAAAGTACTTGACATTTAAAAGATTGACATTTAATATTTAAATCCTAACAGATATTGACTTTGGACAGCTGTGCTTTTTGAAAATGTCCAGCCTTCATGGAAGATGAGGTCTTTCCCAGTAAGTATTATTGACCTGCAGGACAGAAGGACAAAATTGGATAGGACAAAATATTCTGCAGAGATAAACAAACACAAGATGTAGAATGTGACAGGAAGATGATGGAGAGAAGAACTGGAGAAAAATGATACTGATAAGATGCATGACAGGCAAAAGCTATTAGAGCAAACACTTGGGTCAATTATTGTGCTAGGTAGACACAGTAAGTTTCTTGGAATGATCTCATCTGGTAACCTTTCTAAACCTCCAAATTTCTACCAGTTCTACCATGTACACAGGCCTTGAGAAAGAATCAAGAATAAAATCAGGTAAGAGACACCTGGATTCCAGGTAAAGGCTGACATGGGGCAGGATGAATAAGATACAAGAAAAATGAAGCAGAGTCTGCTGCAAGTAGGGACAGGAACTTTCCATCCCTAGTGAAGATCAAGATGACTGCTGATAATATAACATACAGCCTGAGCTTGCTGGTGGCCTGGGCACATGTTTAGCCACTTTGTATGCAGATCTGGGTAGGTTTCAGCATTCTGGGATGGTGGCAGAAAAATTAAAACTAGTTGTGGACTCTGACAGTCATAGCCCTCTTGGGGGTCACCTGAGAGGAGTCATTCACTTGGGAATGAAATTGATGTGACTGAAAATAAGACAATAATAGAAGGTAGCTGGTAGCAGAAGGGAAGTTCATCCTGAAGCTACAGAAGGGGTTGATGACAGAGAAGCCATGGACTGACTACTCAAACATCACAGTTATGTGGCGCCCCAAATACTCATGTATCTATCAATTATAGATATTTAGAAAATCAGCACAAATTGTGTCCCATAAACCCAAAGTAGAGGTAGAAGCCATCTGCTCCTGACAGTGGGACACAGAAGTTAGAATAATGTAGATGTAGTAGTCACACAGAACCCTGAGGACTGGTAGCCTCAGTGAGGGCTCCCATTCACTCTGGGGGGGGGGGTGTTTGTTTTTCTAGTAATGGTTTTCCTGCCTTATTTTTATCCTCCCTCCCTCCCTGCCTTCCTTCCTTCTTTCCTTCCTTTCTTCCTTCTTATTGTATTGTCCTAATGGCTCTCATGTATATCAAGTCAGCTTTAACTCATTATGTAGCCCAACTGAACATGAACTCTGATCCTTCTGACCCTACTTCCTGAGTGCTGGGATTATAGGTATGTATCATCATGCTTAGTTTACCTGCTTCTGAGGACTGAATCCAGGACTCTCTATATAGGAGGCAAACACTCTACCAACTGAGCAACACCCGCGTTACTTTCTAGTTGTCTTTTCAACATACATATGTTTCCTTCTTTTGTCACTTTGAGATGGTTTGGTTGACCAGTATAGTTGGAATGAAGTGAGTGGCAAATTCAGATATCTCACTACATGACAGAAAAAGTAAAAAGTGAGTAACATGAGTCATCAGTGAAAGGGAGCTGGCAGAACCCAGACATAAATTAGACTCATTTCCTCACTCTAGTGCTTACATGTTTTCTTCATATGCTCTGTCTTCCCAGGAGGGGCTAGTGGCTGTCAACACTCTCAACTCCAATTCCCACTAGCTTACCATTTCCTTGAGAAATTAAATCCCTATTCTAATATCCTTTACACATCACAATGGCCCTGTTATTGACAATTTGAGACTCAGTCATTCTGTAATTACATTCTGAAATCATCTTTGGTGCTCTCAGGCCAATCAAACAAAGCTACCCCTCCAATAAAGCATGTATGTACATACCACACTGTTCCCATAAATATGGGGAACTGTGCTGGGAACAACATAAATTAGATAATCACTCCCACAGGGACATGTGGTACAGTGGACAGTGTGATTGATTTCCTAATCAGACATCACAGACTGAGGAAGGAGGAGTTGTCTAAATGATTCCGGTGTGTCACTCATGTCAAATAATAGATACAGCATGATATTCCCTCCAAAGTCTTAGCTGCTATCTTCACTCCTAATAAACTCAGAAAGTATCATCTCAAGGCCACTGTGGTGGTTTGAATGAAAATGGTCCCCATGGACTCATAGAAAGTGGTATTATCAGAGGTGTGACTTCATTGGATGAAGAATGTCACAGGGAAGAGGCACTGAGACTTCAGAAGCTTAAGCAAGGTCTAGCATCCCTCTCTCTTCCTGCCAATCAGAATATTTGGATACCTCGACAGCATCATGTGTGCCTGTGAGACACCATCCTCCCACCATGATGATAACTGACTCAACCTCCGAACTGTAATCCAACCCCAATTAAATGTTTTAAAGAGTTGGTAATGGTGTCTCTTCATAGCAGTAGAAATCTGAACTAAGACACCCTCCAAACATTCAGATAGGAAGAGCTACCAATGACAGCTTCCTTCTGGAAGAGGTTTTCAAGCACTGGGAAGGCATAAGTGCACAGCTACAGAATAGCTCAAAATGAATTGCCCAGAACCTACAGTCCTGCAAACTGAGTAACTGTGTTGTCATCTGGGCAGCTGATCTTGTTTGCATTTATAAATTAAGGTTTTAATATTCACACTGGTGGAGGTGATTTTTGTTTTTGGCATTTGACTTTTGTCTCAGACACAAAATGTCATGGTATTTTTCAAAGTGCATAGATCAGAAGCCAATGAAAAGCAACTGCCTTCTGGCTTGAAAAATCACCAGCACACACTCATCCTATGACTAGAGTCCATGGGAAACCCAAAAAGTTTCAACAGGGCCCAAACCTTGCTTTGCCTTTTATGAATTTCTAAAAGCTTTTAGCAGTGCCTATATTTTGAATAATATAGGAAATGCACTTTCCAATGCCGACAAATGTCAGGAAAGTTGACAGTATATAATCAGGAGAAGAGGCATTTCCTCCAGGTGCCACAAACATCAGGTGTATGCGGGGGCTTGCTGAAGATAGTCAAGGTAGTATATGCCACTAACTAACTCTAGCATTTAGGATGTTAGGTTAGGAGTTTGAAGCCAGAAAGGGCTACTTAGTAAGACCCTGCCTTGAAAAATCCAAAAAGCAAAGACAAGCAAAGTTTACAGCTTTTTGTTTCCCAGAATGTCAAAGAAAGCCATGTGGCAGTAGATTGAAGTTAGAAAGATGATGAGGATGTATGCATGTATGACCACAGGTGTGACAACCCCCAGCAGCATGGGACACTGCCCTTCACTGGTACTGGTCCTTCTACCACATGTCTACATTTCCACTGTCCTTCGTTTTTTCTTAATACTCCAAGTTATGCAAGGACGTAGGGTATTTGTCTCTTACCAATGAAACTCCAAGGCTCAACAATACACTTGGCCACTGTGACAATGGTGCTACTGACAGGTGCCATTTGTTAGGTGCTTTTCATGTTCTAGGATCCACATTGAGCAGTGCTAATGAACTAGTTCTTCTCATTATTATAATGTACTTGAGAACAGCATGATGATCTTAATCATCTTTTGTGACTGTGGCAGATATGTGCAGTGAAGACATGAACATCCCTCTTTCCTTCAGTATTTCTCCTTCACCTAAAGTTTTGCCATGCACACTGCTTTGTTCTGTCTTTAGATCATCTGAGATAACAAATGACCACTTTCCTAAAACTCAGGTCCTCCTTGCGAATTATAATGTGACCTGAAGACACACAACGTTTACCCAGGTGATTCTATTTTATATGCATGAAAACCATAAGAATTTACAGAGATGCAAGAGCTCAAACATTTATTTACCACACACCATTTCTTAGAAAGCAACTTGAGGACATGCTTCAGGAAGATGAAAGTGAATGACAGCAGGGCTGTTCTGTAGCATCCTTTGTGTCTTTTTCACGTGTAGAATTGTACTTTGCTGCTCTTCTAGAAATAACTGCACTTAGTTATATGTTGCACTTTGGTGGGTAAAATGTATATGTAAGTCACACGTGTCAGTTTCCAATGGAATTATTTTAAACCAGTGAAAAACTTACTAAGTTCACTCTATCTCTGCCAGGCAGTAGGCTTTAACATAAACCTGAGCACTGGAACGAAATGAAAGAAGGGCTGAGCTGTGGTAGACATGGGCCTGGAGTGAGATGTGAACTTGTAGTTGTAAGTCATGGAATCTGTGGCTCACTTAGTCTGACACTGCCTGTCCTGACAACACAGGAAGAATCAAGGAAAGGTAAGGAAAGCATGACCTTCAGAAAAATAAATCAGCAGAAGCCATGGCTACAGCAAAGTTGCAATTTGGTAGCGAGATCTTTGAATAATTCATTCAAGGATCCAGAAAGTTGGTAAAATAAATGATGTTATAGAGATGTTGAGGTAAAAGAAAGCATTACAAAGGCACACACAAAATGAGGAAAGATGAAGGCATTTAGGAAAAGGTCATTTTAAATAACATGATAGCACACAAACTGCCTTTTAATGAATAACTTTTCAAAGTAACAAACATATAAACATGTGAGTACACTATATTAGAGCTTTGCAGAGAATGTACACATGTGTGCAGAAAAATGTGTGTGTATTTTTTAAAATGTGAATACTTTTAAATACTTACTTATTTTATGAGTGTGTGTGCCTGCATGAATTTATTTGTGCCAGTGGTACAATTTCAGAGAGAGACCCTATCTCAAAAAAACTTAGTTTCAGGTCAGGGCAGAGGAGATAAAAAGCAAGCCCGATCTTGGGATTAATTCCTAGCCTCAGAAAAAGGGAAAGAGACACACAAAATATGACAGGACATGCTCTAACTTTAAAGAATAGCAACAGGAAAAAAAAATAGTCAGATGACATTCTTGAAGTTCCACAGATCTCTCTGTCCTGTGATTCTGAGGAATGAACTCTCTGTGATAGGGTGTGTGTGATGGTACAAACCCTATCACAGAGATACCTCTCTGAGTCCTCTTGAAGACATGGAGATGCTTCTCACAACAAAAATAAAGTGTTTACTCTTACCCCCTCCCTACCCTTCTTCTCTTTTTTCCCCCACCCTCCTCTGCTGGGAGTCCAAGTTAGAGCCTTGTGCAAGTTAAGCATACACGTTTTTAATGAGATACATCTATAACCTTAAACCCAATTTCTTAATGAAGTGCTAGCCTTCAGTATTTTGTTACAGCAATGAAAACAGACTAATACAACAAATAAGAAGGAAAGACTTATGGGAAAGTTACATCATCTAATAGAATCTGCATTTCTTTTTTCTGGCCTAGATCCAAGGGCCCTGCTATAACACATGAGAAAACTGAAGAATCATCCAGGCTCCGTTTGTTCAACATGAAGCTCGTAGAGTCTGTAACTGCAATCTGAGGCTGCTGTTGAGGATCGCCAGAGGAGCGTGGAGGACAATGCAGAAAGAGTCATGTTCAGTCTCAGAGCCACACAGCTAATCTGGAAGCCTATTGGCTTCTCATCTGTTTCTGTAATAGGCTAATAAGATATGCCTGGGAAATGTCTAACCAGTGACATAATGGTAATTCTGTCATTTTCCACACCTGGCTGCAAGTACCTGTTACATAATGGGGACTCTAAAAAAGAGATTTCTGAGAGCTAACTGCTCTAGAGACTCTTAAGGCTGAGTTTTCTTTCTCTGCTCCTCTCTGTCATGATCTAATACTTCACCCAGTAGAGAGATGCTCTTTCCTTAGGTCTTTGCTAGTCTCCTAAAATCCCCCAAACCATGAGGCTTGTATTTGTCAAATATCAGTGTGAGCTGGATTCATGTTTTTCAGACTGGGCAACCCGGTTTGAAATGTTTGCTTGAACTCCAAGTGCCAGAGAAGATTGGAGTCAGGGTTTTAACAGCTTTGTATTCTTGAAGGTTGGTCTCCTTCCCACAGCACAGTACCCAGCTCTAGGTGGGGAAGCTAAGGGGAACATGAGTGCATGTCTCCACAGTGTCTAAGAATCACCTTCCTGGTGTGATGGGGCCAGCTACAAATTCAGTCCCACAAACTCCCAACATCCTGAACACAGCCATCACTGGTGAAATACACACTGGAGCCCATCAGAGTGTCAACATTTTAGTGGTAAATACAAGGCTAGTGCTGCAAGCTGTCTCATTCGGACGTTTGGTTTTAATGAAAAAGAAAAGAAGAAAAGAAAAAAAAAAGAGATGAATCCTATTTGTTTCTGTAGCTGTATCGCCCTCTAGTGAAATAAATTTCCATGGCAGCTAGGGAAATAAATTTCCATGGCAGCCAAGAATGGATTTACTGAGAGAGGGAGGAGGGAAGGAAGGAAGGGATGGGGGAGGGGGGAGAAGCTGATTGACTCTGTATCTGGCTACAAATGGCCAGAAAAGATTTAAACTGTTAGAATATTTTGTACAACAGGATAAATGTTTGCTATATTTTCTAAGATGAATTTAAATATGACTTAGGGTTTACGTGTGGTTTTTAAATTGGTATTATGTGTGAGTGTATTGTAGCTTTGTGTGTGTGTGTGTGTGTGTGTGTGTTGCACTTTTTGTATGTGACAGATCTGAAACTTGACAGATAAGACTGGCAAGCCAGAGAGCCCCAGGGACCAGCCTGTATCCATCTCCGCAGCATTGAAGTTTTTTGCACATAATGCTATGCTTAGCTTTCTGACATCAATTCTGAACACTCAGTACAGGTCCTCGCTCTGTAAATCAAGCATCTCACTGAGCTGTCTCCCAGAGTCCTATTTAGTGATATTTACTCTCCAGCAGCCTACCGCATCCTGGTGTCTTTTGGGTTCCTCCATGGCTGACTTCAGCCAGGATCTTTGCATACATTTAGTTAATTTGGTAGGAGATCTTCAGACACAAAAATGGAAGGGAGAGAAGAAAGCCAAGGAGAGAAATGCCAAAATGGGCATACTGATTATAGACTGACTGTGTCTCCCAAAATTCCCGTGTTCCTAGCTGCAATGCCTGGGAAGGTATTTGAACATGGAGCTCTTAAAGAGACAGCTGAGGCCATGAGAGGCTCTGCTTCACTATAACTGGCAGCATCATAAGAAGAGATCAGGGCACAAACAGGAAAAACCCCGTGGAGATAGGGGAGGAGTGGCCAGCTAGAAACTAAAGACAGAGGCTCAGAAGAAAGTAACCTCCTTGGTCTCAGTAACACTTTGGTCTCAGACATCTAGCTCCTAAGACTATGAGAAAATCAATGTCTCCAGTCATTGCAGTCTTGTTAAGAGAGCCCCAAGCAAATCACAATTGGGGCAGGAGGAATTTATCAGTGTGGGCAACGAGCTCACACCTGCTAGGGGCCTGCTTAAGAACCGCATCTACTATTCCTCAGAACTCTGCTGCCCCTGAAAGCAGGGGATGTGCCCTTGGTCCTGGGAGGCACCCCTGAGATGAGGACTGTACCCAAGAACCTGTCCCTTCCGCTCTCTGACTGTCCTATAAATGATGGGATTTCTTCAGCAGCATTGGATACCAGCATTGGAATGAGGATTCACTGAATTCCAGGTGGACTGTCCATCTTTCCTGCAGGTCACCCAGAGACTGGCCGAACGGACCTAGATCTACTTTGAGCACCAGCCACGCTTGCTATACTGTTCTCTCACAACTGCTGCTTTGCAAAGCTATATTAATCACAGGGCTGCTAAAATGACTCTGCAGTAACAAGCCCATTACATGAACATATGTGCCCCATTCAGGAGCATGTCTTTCTTTTCTGATCTTCTAAGTTTAGGTCAAGTGGTTTTGCCATGGAGCCCTTCCCTGATCACACAAGTGACTGCTACCTGCACATCTATGACGTGCTGCAAAGACTTTCTCAGCCTACCGTACCAGCCAATCCCTCTGCCCATGCACTGAAGCAAACAGCATGAAGCCTCCTGGGTCTTTGCTCACAGGGCTTTTTATTGGATGATTTATGCACACATCCACTCGGTGCTTCTGAATCCTAATGAGACGAGATGCTCACAGTGGCTGCACCAAACAAGGTGCATGCCAGCGATCTTTTTATTTCATTTTTATTGAGCGATTTGTCACCTGCCCTTTTAATGGTGTCCATTGTCCCTCCAGTGACTGATCCAAGCTGAGGCTGACACACTTGCCCTGTAGTGTGTCTGTGTAAACTGGAAGGCCCTCTTAGACACACTGTCACATGCCATCCCTCAAACAGATAGCACAAAGCAGCCCAGTCAATCTAACTGATGCACTCTGAAAACCTGGAAAGCAGAGGCCAGAGCAAAGGTCACTTGCAGGGGTGTGACATAGCCACACTAGGTCCTTTAATTTCCAGGTGTCATATGAAAACATCAGCTCTCATTTCACATATAATACAGACATCACTGAATGATTCTAACAAAAAGGCAATGGGTCCTGTATCTTTGAAGGACATTCCCATGAGAGCCTGGCCTTTCCGTTGAAAGCCTTTCCCCTCTCTTAATTGAAATTGTTTTGTTATTGGACGAACAATGGTTTTCACCTGCTACTGCTACTGTGCAATTAAATTCCTTGCTGTCTGAGAAAGAAATGATATGATAGTAAACTCCAGGGGCTTGTTTCTCCTCTCAGAATGAAATCTGTTTCCTGGACTGGGTTAAGCCTGTGGGGCAGCAGTTGCCTGGCATGCATAACATCCAGAGTGCCAGCCCCCAGTGCTGTACAAAGAAATGACTCTATTGGCTTGATTTCCTTAGGTTTGCTTTGGATTTGGCAGTGGGCAGTTTTGTGTGTAAGGATGCCCTCAGCATTCCTCAAAGTTTAGGGTGAAGAAAAGACAGACAAGGACTGAGTGAACGAAGACACTACAGGCTCATATTGCAGAACGTGCAGAAGGTGGAAGGTCTCTGTAGGAACCAGAGGGCATCGTCTACATACAAGCCAGGCAGAGGAAGGGGCCCATGGAGGGGTTTTCAGTTTCCATGTGGCCACTGGTAGAAGTGAGCAGTGAATAGTGAGTTGGCTTTTGCCATGGTTTTATGGGACATGGAAGGCAAGAATCTAGAGAAACAGATTTCTTTAGTTTTAAAAGACAAATTACTGTACTTAGGGGAATTGCCAATGTCCAGTGAAAATGGAGAAGCTGTACAAAGTGGTGTGGCACTAGCCAACAAATGTTATCTCTGGCATTTTTGTTTTGCTTACGTCCTACCTCACACAGAAGCCACACCACTCCTTTCCTCAGACTCTCTCAAAGGACTTCTAGTCACAGTGACAGAACGAGTCAAAATCATGACCAGAACCCCATTGCCTCATATCTTACTCACTCTGATTCTTCTCTCACCTCACAAACTACCTGCCATATTCTTTAGCATGCAGTGTGTGTGTGTGTGTGTGTGTGTGTGTGTGTGTGTGTGTGTGTGTACACATGTCAGTGCAGGTTTCCTTTTTTCTTTTCTGGCATTCTCTACCAGTTGCACACACTCCTGCCTCCTTGTCTCTTTCAGGCCTTTTCACAGTGCACTGTGTCGGGTACTAAATGATTTGCCTGATTTTGTTTTGTTTTGTTTTGTTTTTGTGTTGCCCATGCTTAGTCTCTGGAACTCTTCATAAATGTCTATTGAGTCAAAAGAATGGATAAGAAGCTTGGCAGAAAGCCAGACGACAAACACAGACCCGCCCCAGATCACTAGACTTGGAAGTTCACCCACAAGCCTGCCTAGTACTTCTGGCAGTGAGCAGTCAGGCACCATTTTAATTCTTGGAAGTACGGTTCTGCCCAGCGCCATGATGGACTGAGCAGACAATGAGGCCTACCCTGGGCACTGCACAGATGAGTGCTGTTATGGTGTGCAAATGTATGGTGCAACATTGGGAAGAGAGCCAGAATGGTTCATGGCCTGTAGACAGAGCCATATCTGAAGAAGTAAAAGCGGTGAGGAGAGGGCTAACATAGGTGGAGTGATTGCCACCCAGAGCCATGGTGATTCCTGGGCCTGAGCTAGAAATGGGGCTCATGTCTGGGTTCATGGCCCTGATGCAACCATGGTTTGTTTTGATGTCTCAGGCTCCTGTTAGCCCTGAAGGGCATAAAGAAAGGGCTGTACGGAGTTGGTCCTGCCCCCTCACTGGCTACAGCTCTAGAGAGAACTGACGCTGCCATTCACTTACTGGCTAAAGCACTCAGAAGAGGGGGTCCTAAACTTCTACAAGAGAGCTTGTACAATAGAGCTGATGCTGCTCACAGGGGCAAGAGTGAGCTGGCCCTGAGGGTGGCACAAATTCCAGTTAGTATAAAATAAAAACCTGGAGTCAGATATTAGGGAAGAGCTGGAATATCAGAGAGAAGAAACAGATCACAGTCAATTCTTACCCAGCCAACTTCTCAGGAAAACAGGGTAAACGCTGTCTTGAAGGGTCTTCAGCCTGACTGGTCATTTCTTCAGAACATCTGAATCTCTGCCTCCTCCTGCCTTATATATCTTACCCACTCAGCTGTTGAATTTCTGGGTTCAACTCTGCACCATAATTCTGTAATTAGGATTAAAGGTGTGAGCTACTACTATTTGATTAATAGACCTTGAACTCACAAAGATTCAGAAAGATTTCTGTCTCCTGAATGATAGGATTAAAGGCACGGGTCACCACTCTCTGCCCTTCATGGCTTGACTGTGGGTGATTCTGTCCTTTAATATTCCAGGCTGATTTTATTAAATATACAATATATCATCACAATAGGAATATGGGACAGCAGATTGTGCTTGCCATGTGGTGAGAGAAAGATGGTTTCCCTTGTCCTTCAACACCTGTAGCAGGTGGGGAACCTGACCCAACCCCTCACCAGCTGCAGCACTCAGGAGAATGGACCTTCCATCCTGCCTGGGCAACAGAGTAGAGTTGATCCTGTGGACAGAGGCCTGGGTGAGCCATCTCTGAGAGCATGAGAGGTGTATAGCTGGTACCACCTGCCTCGTCTATGGCATGATTGTGGGGACAAGGGAAAGATGCCTTTCCCCCTTGCCCTACTGCTGACTCCTTTACCAGCTGCAATACACAGGAAAAGCAGGCCCTACACTCTGCACCTGCACAGTCAGGTTGATGAGAAGGCCAACTGGTAAATGAGTCTGGGAGACCATATGGTGGCATGAGCAGGGAGAGATTCCTCCCACCAATGCCTGAGACAGGTAGGAAAGCTGGTCGTGAGTTATAAGAGAATGAGAGCTGCCCCTGTCTCCCACCAGCTGCAACACTCAGGAGAGCAGGCCCTGCACCTCACCTGGGAAGTACAACAGAACCAACCCATTGACAGTGGTATGGGTGAGCCAGCCTGAAGTTGTGAGGATAGAAGAGCAGTGCTCAGTACTCATATGTCATGTGGTGACATGGGCAGGAGAGATGCCCTTCTCCACCTCCACCCTTCCCTTCAATGCTATGCCCCTAAGGTCATAAGAGAAGACCTGTGCTCCTCATCAGCTGCAACATGTAAAAGAGTGCCCCCTACATCATGCCTGGGCAACATAGTAAAGCTGGCTCTCAAGGTGTAGGTGTGGGAGAAGTAACCCCACAACTTGCTCAGGGCTACAAAAGGTGAACTAGGCAGGCCAGTGCAGGAGATCTCACCCTTACAGTGAGAGCAAGGGAGGCTGACCAACCTTGCAACTACCCAGGTCCAGAAGCAGGGTCATGAGTTGTCCGACTCCAACAACCATCCCATCTGTGATCTTCTGGAGCACATAAAGGGTCTAGCCCTGTAGACCCAAGTTGCACAACATGGGGCAACAGCAAGATAGCCAAGAGGCATTCTAGAGAGGGCCAGCACCAATAATGTAGGGGGCCTTGAACCAGACCAATGACTCTGCAATCAATACTTGTAAGTAGAGATATATGGCCAAAGGGTTTGCTGTGTGACTGACTCACTGTCACTGTGTCACACTACAGCATCCATGACAAGCCTGATTTTTCCTTTCTTTTCTTCTCTTAACTTTTATTTATTTCATTTTGTGGGGAGATTGCAAGAGCAAAGAGTGGATATGAAGGGAAATGAAGGGGATGAAGATACATGATATAAAAGACACAAAAAATAAAACTGGGTAAAAAAAGATATGTGCACTATTTGAGTTTTGTGCTAATGTTATCGAAACCAATTTAGTAATGGAAATCTACACATAATTAACTGGTTATAAGCCTCTCCATGAGTCTGTCACACTTTTCTTAGAATATAGGGAACTGTGAGCTTTACGACATGGACAGAGAAGGAATGATAACCAGGTTCGTGTAAACATTTCTCTTGATCAGAGCAAATAAATGCAAGAAAGTGCACGCTCCTGATTTTTATGCAAAACTTTAGTTCTACTTTAAAATATAATCTGGCATTAAATGTTCTCTATCCACCTAAATGCCTCAGGCTTACCTAGACCTACAGCAACAACAAATGACACATAGACCATTGTTTTGGGCTGAGTTTCTTTGAAGAAGACTCTGAGAAAGGAAGTTATAAAATAAATACGGGGAGTGACTGCAGGAAGAAGAATGAAGGGAAGGGAATATGTATTAGTCACTTTTCTGTTGCTGTGATTAAAATACTAAGAACAAGGCAGCTTATAGAAGAAACAGTTTACTGGGGCTTATGGTTCCAGAGAGTGAAGAGGCCCTGACAGCAGAGAGAAGAAGGTACAGTAGCCAGGGAAGATGTTGGCAGCTCACACCTCAAGACACAAGCATGGAGCAAAGAGAGCTGAGAATAGTATGAGGCTGTGAAACCTCAAAGCCTACCCCCAGTGACATACTTCCTCTAGGAAAGTCACACTTCAGGCTGGAGAGATGGCTCAGTGGTCAAGAGCACTGGCTGTTCTTCTGGAGGTTCTGAGTTTAATTACAGCAACCATATGGTGGCTCAAAACCATCTGTAATGACATCTGGTGTCTTCTGGCCTGCAGGCAGACATACGGGCAGAACACTATATACATAATAATTTTTTTTTAAAGCCACATTTCCTAAACCTACCCAAAGGGCATCACTAGCTGAGTGCCAGGGATTCAACATCTGAACACATGGGAAACTGTTCCCATCCAAACCACTACAGAATGTGACAGGGCAAAAGAGCCAGAATCCAGTAAAAGGGATCCAAGCAGGTCAATGACCAATGCTGGTCTTGGAGCTTAGTTATTGGTGGCTGTGGGCATCTCTTTACATTTCATTCCATCAATCTTCAAGGTTCAAAGAGAATAAAAAGAACAAAGAAGTCTCTGATCCATATTTTGATGCTTAACAGTTGGTTTTATGAAGAATTGAGATAGAAGTCAGACCAGCATCTTGCTAAACAAGCAGTCTATCTCTGAGCCATAGCTCAGGGCTGATGACTAATATTATTTCTCAGCTTGGCCAAGACATGATAGTTGATATCTGGGCCAATGTTGCTTTGGATGTCTCTAGGAAGGTTTTTTTTGTTCATTTGTTCCTTTGTTTATTTGTCTGTTTAAATTAAGATTAACATTTAAATCTTTTTAGTTTGTCTAGTTTTTAAATTTTAAATCTTTTTATTTAAATCTTAATTTAAGTAAAATTAAATGATGTTAAAATGAATAAAAATAATCAATAAATAAAAGTAATAAATAAAATAAAATAAAATTTTATTTAAATAAAATTTAAATTTTTATTTAAATCTTTTAATATGTATGTTTTTTAAATTTGTTTGATTATCTGTTTAAATTGAGATTAACATTTAAATCTTTCTTGCAATGTATGCCCTTCCAATACAAAGTATTGATCTGATTTTCTATAGAGCCTGAAGAAAATGGTCACCATCCATTTGCTCAGGAATCCTTAGAAACATCGCTGTATACTCTGATCTATAGGCCTACTTACCTATGCCTGTTAAGATAGTTGTTAAAGTCAACTTGGCTGCCTTTAGAACAATGGTTCTCAACCTTCCTAATGCTGTAACCCTTTAATATCGTTCCTCATGTGACCCCAGCCATAAAAGTATACTGGTTCTACTTTATAACTATTTTTTTGCTACTATTTTGAATTACAATGTAAATATTTAATATGCAACTCCTTCAAAGGACATGACCCATAGATTGAAAATCTAATTTAAAATCACCTGGGAGATACACTTCTGAGCCTATCTTTAAGAATCTTTCCAGAGAGAATTAAAGTAAAATGGGAGATCCACCCTGGATGTAGTTTGCACTCAGATTTTCAACTAAGTAAGAAAGATAAAGGGAGAAGAGTCAGTTTATGATCATTATTCATTCCTCTCCATCTTCTGGGAAGACAATATGTCTATGAGCCCTTAATTATTCATATTTGAAATTTTGTTCTCTGTGTCTCCTAGACTTGGGTGTCCAAAAAGTCAAATTCTTGCAAATAAAAGCCCTTTCCTCTTAAAGCAATACTGGATGCATCTTTCTTCCAAAGTTTGCTTTGAAATTCAAAAGCCAACACTTCATTTATGCATCCTCTGCAGTGTGCTGAACAGCTCTATCATGAATTGTGTGATGCTTCATTACCTGGCAGGACAATGTATCCCAAAAATATTAACTGAGAAACACACACACACACACACACACACACACACACACACACACACACACACACACGCGCGGGTAGGGGTAGAATTGGACTCTAACAATGCTGGTGTGCAAAGTCACTATCCACACAAAGTAACAGGCAACATTTCATGGCTGACACACTAAAGCAGAAGCTAATAATCTTTTATTAGGATGTAATAACAGTATAGAAAAACAAAAACTAGTATCAAATAAGTCCAAGGACCGACATGTGGTAAAGCATCTTCACCATTACCTCAGAACCTATCCATCTCACCTCTGGCGCATCCAAGGTTGTGTTATGATTTAAAACATAGTCATAAATTTTTCATCTTTACTTCACAAGAATTTGACTGATAGGACAGATTTACTTCCACAAAAGACGTGATAAAATCTGCGATGATTTTATCCCAGGCAGTATTAGCTAGCAATCACTAATGGTAAAGATAAATTATATTTAAAGCCAAGTGCTCCTAAGCTATGCATCCCATTTCTTCTGTATCTTAGCGGAGCTGTGTTTCTCAGTTCTGAAAATTCTAAGTATATGAGTTTGCTGAGAGGCAAACTAATCATTTTTTGGTGACAATATTAACTATCATATACTAATATTTGTTTTTTTAAATGTTAGGTGTTTTTTTTCTCTGACACACTAATGTAGATAACACATGCTTGCTTTGGTATGTCCTCTCTTAAAAATAAATTCTGAGACACTGTTTATGTGTGTATGCAGAAAGTTTCTTTATTCGTTTTTCTACAAAATACCATAACCTTTCCTGTAGAACACATTGCAACTGTTTGTCTTTAGGCTGGAAAGCTTTGTAATGGCCTTCTCCCAAAGCAATAATGAGCTGACATTTAGATAGAGTCAAATATTTCAAATGGGTTGTTTCGTTTTGTTTTTGTTTTAAAGAAAATCCAGGCTTATTGGACAACTTCTAGTGTCCATGGCCAGACATAATCATGTTATTCTGTACTCACAGAATAGGGTTTCCAGGTTCTGAGGATGGATTCTGAGATGGTCAAAGTCAAATACATAGCACAGAAGCAGACATCCTGAGGTCAGAAACTGACCCAAGTCTACTAACTTGTACCTGAGTTTGTCTTATGATTAAACTGGAAAATATAAACCACCCAAGGGTCATTTGGTGAAATCTCTACATGCACAAAACACTTTACAAACCATGTCATTGATATAAGGTTGGCAGCTGCCACTAACAAAGACCACATTTTATTTAAAAACTACTATTGGGAGATGGGGGAGAATATCTCAGACAGAAAAATTCATTGGTTGCCTCAAAACCATGAGGATAGCAAACTTGAGTTGGATATCTCAGAGCCTAGAACCTATATAAATAACTCAGGCATAGTAGCACATGTTTGTAATCCCAGAGCTGGGGAATTGGAGATAGATGGGTCTCTGGGACTCCCTGGCAAGTCAGCCTAGCCCACATGGTGAGCTTCAACCCTGTGGGCTGAAGGAATGATCCCATCTTTTAAAACAATGTGGAAAGAATCCTAGGAACAGCCAGGGTATGCTCTTTGGCATCCATACATATGTGAATACACATATGTACATGCCATGTACCCTTAATCCAAACAAACCTGCACACATACCAATACTTACACACATCAGATATGTACATAAATAAATACATAAATCATTAGTGGGGTTCATAAAATGGCATCTCCTAAACAGGCAATTTGATAAGCCGACAAGTTTTATAAGAGGCCTCATATCAAGGTTCCTAGGGTCTTCCTTTGTCACTTCCTGACAGTGTCACATTCAGGGAAGCTCTGTGCAAAATTCCTATTTTGATCTGAGTAGATTTTCCAAAAGAGAAGTAAAATTACCTTCATGGGTCTTACTGGGACTTCAGAAACCAGGGAAAGCTGAATGTATTTTGCCAGAAGAAAGGCTGAACCCTGTCAACATGCCTGTACAGACTTGTCATGCCAATTTTTTTTTTTTTGTCTTTGGGCGGTGAGCAGAGACTTGTTTATATACTGCTGTCCATTCTGCTACCCCAACGAATATTGTCCCAGGCCATAGTATAGCCTCCAATCCTACCTACTTTCCCTAAAATGCATAGCCAGCTAAAGGTAGGGAGAAGTATATAAGCATCTGAATTATCTGGGACTTACAAGTAAATTATGCTTTGAGGTGTCTTCTAATATTAAGAGTTTGTGGATTCTTTTCTCTCATTCATCTGGTTATTATGAATTTATAAAGACAATGGAGCTTGTCTTCATGCCTACATCAAATATGAGCTATTGCATATTTCTGCTGTGATCAGTTTATTCCCGAGTTAGGTTGACTATTTCAAGAAAATGAGTTTGAAACTACGATGCATCCTAAGACAGTGTTAGCAAGAAAAAAAAAAAAAACTCCAGAAATGAGGAAATAGAATAAAAGGATAGAAATTGTGGAACCTAGATGGCATTTCTGCTAAGATTGTCCACACCCTAAGTCTTGCAGAGCTCTGCAGAGGGAATAACAGCAGAGAATCACCTTACTTGGGGCAGAAGGGCCCTTTACATTCTTGCAAAGTGACATCTACCATTGGCTCTTGGGGAAGCTGGGAATGATGAACTAATGGAAGGTCCCAGGAATTGCCAGGAGTGGAAATTCCATCTAGCCATGTGAAGTCTCCAATAAAAAGGTATTGTTGTGAGCTGTCAGCAAGCTACCTGGCCCTCATAAGAAAGGATGTAGCACTTGAACAAATGGAACCCAGGTTTGGCACCAAGAGCACCTGCCATAGTTGGTTGACTGTTGACTCAGAAACACCTTCTGGTACCTGTGCCATTATCACCTGTCATCCCCACAAAAAAGCAACAGACTCTTAGCTTATCTACCCCTTGCCTTCAACCAGCCATGAAACCTTTAGCACCTTAAGGGAGAAAAGCTAGACATGAGTTTCAAGGTCAACGGTTGTGTCATTCAGTAATTTTTGGACAGCCTAAAAGGGCAGACATGAAAACAGTATTTGCCAACATTTACACATCCAACTAACTTTTACTGAACTCCTAGTGTAAACCAGACACTGTTGGTTATGGTGAAATAGTACAGCATGGTGTATAACAAGGGCCTGGTGAAGTAAGTATGTAGCAGCTTTGGGACCTCCAGTCTTCATACTTAGGGGATGTTAAAATCTACACCTAACACTTCAAATCCATAAACAGGTAATGTGTCCTGGGTGCAACATAGAACACACATGAAAAATCAAGATCACAAGAGTAAGACCTGAACCATGTCCCAAGGACATTTCAGAACAGTGGAGGTTATCGATGGCACCAACAGTGTCTTATTAATGGTTATCCCCCTCAGAGATGAACAAGGCATTCATTTGACATGCCTTTGTCATGTGGTAACTAACAAAATGGAAATGTGCTTAAAGAAACAAGCTAGTCCTATACTTTAATATGGAGTTTAATTGGCTCTGGAACAGACAGGATGGCAGGTGTCCCATAGGCCCCCACCACTTCACAGCTCTCGCATGTGCAATGCATCAAGTGCCTGCCAGAGAATAAAGAATGACATCTGTCCTGTCAGCATCACATCAGACACAATAAAAACTAAATTACATGGTCTCATTTCAGTAATACAGATAAAGCTCATTCCTAGAGAATGAGGTTAGATGCCTGCTATAATATGGAATAATTTGAAAACAGATATGTCTAATATCCTGATACAAAATGTTTGGTTATTTTCAATAGTGTGTGGATTCTAAAATGTAGAGATTAATGTAATTTCCAATTTTATTCTTCTGTCAGACTCAATATGATTTCCAAATGAAGATTCATCAGCCTTTAGTTGTTTTCTTTTTCTAAACCAAGGGGGGAATTTATCTATTTATGACTAATGCCAATGTCTAGTTCTGCCTCTCATTAGAGAAATTTTTATACTATGCCTGTATGTAATTTTTGTATCTGTGTCTCAATTCTCTCTCTTAGAACTCCCACTACATTTTTCAGTGCCAAAGAGGAGTTGTGAGCATGAACACATGATGCAACAATTGCACAAGTGATGGTGGACATGTGAATGGTCAATACCTACTAATAACTTTATCTAGAGGAGATAAATCACATAGGACTGGATGCAAGTCAATCAAAGCAGAGAATAAAGGAGATAAATCTAGTAGTTAAGATATTATTAAGAGATGAACAATAAATACCAAAACCCATAAACATAGAAGACCAAATTCAGAATTTTTCAAGAACATATATAAATAGCACAGTTGCATTCTGTATTAGAGAAATCTCAGTGTACAGAACCAAAAAAAAAAAAAAAAAACTAATATAGACAGCAGGACCCTTTATAACTTGGGTTGTATTGCAGTAAGCGTTGTCTACCACTTTCCAGCTTTATCTCTGCTTCCTGACATGGAAGGAACTTTCAAAATAAGACAGTAGGGGTTGGAGAGAGGGCTCATTCATTCTGAATAAGTACTGATTTTGTAGAGGACTTGAGTTTGGTTCCCAGCAGTCAGATATTTCACAACCACCTATAACTCCAGCCCAAGTGGATCTGGTGTCCTCTTCTGGCCTCTATGAGAAACTGCATTCAGGTGTATATAACCTACTTACACACACACACACATACACACACACACACACACACACACACAATTAGAAGGAAAAATATATTTTTAAAAATATGACGGTGATTTTAATATAAAAATTAACTCACTTGGGAGACCATATTAGAGTTCCTATTGTGGCTTAGCAACTTCTCTACTTCTGTAAGATGTGGCCCCAGGTGTCCCTTGAGGAGCCATTTATTCCCAATTTTTGCCTTTGTCATCTGGACTAGAGACACTGTGTATACGTTTGGTTTAAAACAGTTAGTACATCATATTACTAGGCTACTGGGATTAGTTCAGAATGTGAAGGTGGCCTAACTAACCTAATCCAATCAGAACAATGGTTAGAACTCCTGCCAGTATTCTAACCAAAGGGTTCACTCTCCTTCAAGACTTGAATCTGAAAGGTTAGTGATGAATGCTACTCTACCAGCTTCTAGAGAGTAACTATAGAGCCTTTCTGAGAGCTGAGTCTCCACCATGCTGCTTAGTTATTGTCAACCAAACACAAGCCAGGATTGACTGGGAAGGGGAGCTTCAGTTAAGAAAATGCAACAGATTGGCCTGTGGGGCATTTTCTCCACTTATGAATGATGTGAAGGGCCCAGCTCACATGAGTGGTACCACCCTTGGACAAGTGGTACTCAGATGTATAATAAATCAGAATGAGCAAGCCAGGAGAGTGGAGCCAATAAGCAGCTTTACTCCATGGCCTCTGCATCAGTTCCTGCCTCCAGATTTCTGTTTGCATTCCTTCCCTGACGCATTTAAGTGATGTGCCATGATAAAGATGTGTAAGCCAAATAAACCCCCCTCCCACCCAAGTTCTTTATGGTGGTCATAGTGCAGTTGAAAGCAAAGTAGAATAGCCTGCATATGGAAGTAACAGAAATGATGTGGAGCCACAGCCCCCAAGTCCAACAGTACCTAAGGCAACACTTCCTTGAGTCTACACCATTCAGTAAGTTGCTTTGGTGGTAAAAAGCCATTTTGGATTTGGTTTTCTATCACTTATAATCAAAAAACTAAACACAGGTCACAGAATGATCCGAGAGTAGCTACCATGTGACCTAAATTCATAAAAGTATTTAAGTGGCTGTATCCCACCTCCTCTCTATGATCTCTGTGCCTCCAGGCAGATGAAAACTGCAACTCCAATGGGCAATAGTGATGCTTTCTGGTAGCCTTTTGTCTCAACTGACTATATGTCAACCTTGGGGCATCCTTAGAGCCTAAGAGTCTGGATACAGCATGGAGAAGACAGAAAGGACTGTGACTGTCTTTAGGAACAAACTTCAGCCAATGGAAGACAGAAAGGAGTCTCCCACTGGCAGGACTCTCCTTAGCTAGGTTGAACCACATATACATAGTGAGCATGAATGCTGGCTGCCCAGTGTTAATCTAGAAGCCCAGCTTCCTCCCTCACTCTCACCTTCTCACTCTTTCACGGATTCCTGGAATCACCATTCACATAAGCCCCTTGCAATCTAAGGATGAGTTTGGGGTCTTCTTTGTGAGCAACCCATACAATCAAATTGCAAGGAAGTGGTTTTAGGGGCAAGGTGAAGAAAAAAATATTGCAGTGGGGTCTGATCAAGAGAGGGGTGGGGAGGACACTCTTTAAAAGCACATCCAGCAGCAGGGAACTTAGATGGAAAAGCAGATCTTTGCTATCACAGGTTTTCCATTCCCTGTAATTATGAAAATGGCATAAAAGGGAACATTCAAGAGATGCAGGATCAATTTTCAGCTCTAATACTTCCAGTTAGCATCAACCTTCACAAGGGACCTAGCACCTTGAAATCCATTTTTCTCCTCATCAAGGGAAGACAGCATCTATTGTAAGACGTGTTCTCGGGCTAAGAGTAAATGACCACAGTGATTTGCAAACTAGAAAGCACTTGGCAAATGTACTTACATCTGACTCTGAAGTACAGGAAGGGCAGCATTCCCAGACTGAAACCACATATGGAGGCAGAATAGAAAATCATACTGAAAATACAATATGAAAAGATTATGCCCTGGGAGAGCACTCAGTGGTGAAAGGGGCTAAGTGCATGGTTACAAACATCACTAGCAGCTTATGGGGACCCCACAAACAAACTGAGTATTGATATGAACCCATTCATTGCTATCAAAATCATATCAATTTCAAAGTTTTTCTCTGAGAATATAAGATAGTTCCCACGTGAATATCTCGAAAAAGAAAAAAGACAGCCATGAAAGTGTTTTATGGGCTTAGAAACTTAACTAATTTGAAATCTGCAGTTTACTGCTTCACCAATATTTATGGGATTAGAAGTGTATCTGAGTATGTGTTTTTGTCCCACATGCCTAGGGTAATTAATGGGCCAGTTGCTGGTTATTAATCTTCATTTTCTAAAACAAAACTATAGCCCTGGGCTTCTTACAAATTGTATATCACACATACTAAACCACACCCTGGGAGCCTAATGAAGCTCGAGTCAGAGCCCATTAGAGCCCAGGGTGCCAAGCAAAAGCCTGACGTGAGACCACCATCAAGTAAAGGAAGGTTTACAAAAGAGAGCATAGTATTTATTCAATTTTTTGTGCATGGCTTTATACCTTCAGGGCTTTTATCTACCTTTTGATTTTTAATCTCCATCCTTTCATACAAATTTTTCATTTGGAGCCTAGAATTCAAAAACAAAGGAGGAAAGAAGGGTCGAGCCACACCATGAATTAATAGGTGGAAATGACTGTCTTATAAAAGGGAATATTGAGTGTAACACATTCTAAGATGCATGCCAAAGGGTTTACTTACTACCTCAATCCATTTGTAGATAAAGAAGAAACTCAGAGAGTTTTAGTGACCCATCTAATGTCACACAGACTTTGATCTGAGTGTATTTCATCACAAAGATTGGCTTTTTAATAAATGTTATCTGTATCACTCATAAGAAAAAAAAAAAACTACTGAGTTTAATCCATGCCGCCCAAGAGCAGGATAGAATTCCCTAGAAATTTTCTCAGGTTCTCATCACTCTTCGCCAGGGTAAATGATGTTTCACATAAACTTTGAACTTGAAACTGACTCATTACAGCCTGGGTTCTACCACTCCTGGTAAGTCTTGTATCATTTGTCACCAAGAGTCTACCAGCTGCTCAATGAAGTCCAGTACAGATCACTTGGGGTTGAGGATCTACAGAATTAGAGACAGGAAAGAAAATGTCCATTAAACAGCAGCTTTACCTTTAATGGTGACAGATATCAAATTGTTCTATGTATTTGTGCTGAAGATGGATGAGTAAGAAGCCTGGAAAGTCAAGATCAGGCAAAGAATAACCCATGTCCTAAGCCACCTTCTAGACCCCTTCTGCATCTTTCCCAGTTTCCATTCATAATGTTGTTCTTGTAATATTGTTTTCTCTTTTGTTTTATGAAGATTAATTTCTTTTCATTTTATGTGTAGGTATAATTTACCTGCATGTAGGTCTGTATACCAAGTGCATGCAGTACCTATGGTAGCTAGTAAAAGGTACCAGGTCTTCTGGAACTGGAGTTAGAGTTGGTTGTGAGCTGCCATGTGGATGTCTGGAATTACACCGAAGTGTAAGAGTAAAAGATGGGTAGGCACTTTTAACTACTAAGTCATCTTCTAGTTTTTATTGTAACATTTTATATAGAACACAGAGATTGTCTTAATTAGCTTAATTAGAGCATTCCATGGAGAGGACATAATATCTCATGTTTTTTTGTTTTTTCAAGAAATGTCTCAGGCAAGACAGGAAATACATGGTCCATGTACTTCTACAGCTAACATTTTCCTGGTGGTTCTATGTTTTTCCAAGGTCACATCAGGATTGGTGTGAGCCTAAGACTTTAGAATTTTTTTCTTATGAATAAAGTCATACTTTTTTATCCATGTATCACCTTGTTCAGACTCCCTTCCCCCTCCCACCCCTCCCAGTCACTCACTCTTCTCTCCATCACTTTATTAAGACTTTAGAATTTTTTTTTACCATAAGAAAGATAATGCTAGGGATCCAGGCAGCTTAAAACTACATTGTCTAAGGGTTAGCAAGAGACTAAGACAAACTGGACTTGGCTTTATTTGAGAGGGAAGCCACCAGGGTGGAAGGCAGACCTGAGAGTACTGAAGAGTATGGTAATCAAGGAGCATTTTGTTAAATTTCCAAATAATCAATACAAATATTATGTTAAAAATTAGTGGGGCTCCCTGGTTCTGCTGGGTTACACAAGAAGCAAGGATGAGATAAGGGTGCTCACTCAGCAGAAAAATCCCAGGAAGAGTTTGATCTTCATGGAACCATAGTCTCATGACAGAACTTACTGCTCTAAACAACCAGAGCCATTCAGTTAATGTGACAGGGCAAAGCAATGCAGAGGCTCCTTCATCTTATATTCTTGCTGAGGCCCTTTCAGTTCCAACTGGAATTTGATTTCCTTGATGAAGAATGCCATGGAAAATTACCAGACTCTATTCTAGGAACCTAAGGTCAGGATGCTACCTAGTTTATCTTAGCTTCTGTTATACTGTTTGCTCCTACAAAGCACCATCACCTGCAGCTGCCAAGAAAAATGCCAAGCTGTGGGGTTTGCCTTTAAAAAACCCTATGTGTGTTGTGGGTTTATACTTACATCCTCAAATAGTTGAGTGTAGTCCTAGCCAACTGGAATAAAGAATTTCAACTCACTATACACTGTGTGTGAGTGGTCATCCCTGTTAACAGTTAACACCTCAAAAGCCCCAGTACTCAGACACTCTACATTCAGATTAGTGACCAGAACTTCTGTGTTGCAGAATGAATGGCTTATCCCAATGATACAGGACCCTGTCCTGGGTGGGTGCCACCTGGAGGCAGGAGCCTAGGCCATGCTCATTTTAGAACTCACCATTGTCACTTCTCTGCCTCAGTGAGGTTGAACTTCCCTTTCTTTGTTAAAAGATTGTTTCATTTTCTCCTAGGAAGCCCTTGGAACAAAGCATGAGTAAACAGAAGTGAGGTTTACATTTCCATTATACTTTATGTATATGGTTGTGGGATTTTCTTTCCTTGGATAAAGACTATAGTTATGATGCCTATCACTTGTACATTATTTCTAAGTGTCTTGTCTATAACAGATCTATGACATTCAGCAACATGAGCTCCATGCCTGAAGACTTATGAAGGGAATGACATCTTTTTGTCTGAGACTGTATGAAGATATACCCTATGCAGAATAAGGAACATGGGTAGTACAGAAAAAAAACATAACTTTTGTACTAAATAGATCTTGGTGGATATTTGCAAAGTCTTTTAAAATAAATATGTTAAACTCCAAGCCCCCTGCTTCAGAAAAAAAATCTAAGATATGGCTACCCTTTAGAGAAAAAATAGAAACCTCACAATGATACGGCAATAATCTATACAAGAAGATTAGAAAATAACATTGCTACAAATGATGAGTTAATGTCCCTTGCCACATAAATGGGGTGATGATCTAGTTCATGTGTTCTATGTCTGTTCAACTAAGTCCTTAGAAAGAAGTCTCCAGTGATGCACAACCCATTTTAAAACACCTTTTTTAGGATTGCCTTTTGTTTATGTGTATGGATGTGTGTTGTGTTTATGTATAACCAATTGCAAGCAGGAGCCTGTGGAAGCTAGAAAAGGGCATTGGATCTCATGAAATTAGAGATACAAATAGTTGTAACTATGGGGACAGAACTCCTGTCCTTAGCAAGGCTATCAAGTGATTTTAATCTCTGAGTCATATTTGCAGTTGCAATACTTTTTTTTTTTTAAAGAAGAATCTCATGTAGCCTAACATGATGTTGAACTCCTGGTTCCCCTGTTTCTACATCCCAAATTCTGGGATTATAAGTAAGAGCTACTACACCTGTTTTATGAAGTGCTGTGGGAGGATCCTTCTGCACGGAGTAAATATATGTTGTTCTCATTGGTTGATAATAAAAGTTGGTTTGGCCTATAGCTAGGCAGAATAAGGCTGGGTGGGAGGACAAAACTAAGGAAGATGGGAAGGAGAAAGATGGAGTCAGGAGACGCTAGCCAGCCACCATGCAAGCAGGATGTGTAAAAATGAGGTAAGAAGCCATAAGCCATTTAGCAAAGTAAAAAATAGAAACATGGTTAATTTAAGTGTAAGAGTGAGCAATAACAAACTTTAGCTAATTGTTGAGCATTTATAACTTATATTAAGCTTCTGAGTGATTATCTGGGAGAAGCTTCAGGCTGGAGCAGGACAAAGAAACCTCCACTTACAATGAGGTACTAGAATAACTGGACAATGAACCCCATAATTCCTGTACTCTGGGCAAGTACTCTACTGAATGAACTACATCTCTAGCCCCAAAATTCTTGAATATATTTTATTCTGAAATATTTTTGAAATATAATATATAGGAAAAAAGTGTCCCTCCAAGCAGTAACTCTATTAGTGAAATAAATCATATAAGAGAAACAAGATAATAGCCAAGTGAAAACACAATGTTTTCTATTATCATCATCACAAACAGGGACCATCCTAAATGTTCCACACTAGAGGAATAAGTTAACTGAAGTTTCTCTGACAACTATTAACACAAAACATAATAAGATTCAGTAATAAAAAGATACAAAGTCCAAATACCCATACAAATGCAAAATTTCATGAGTAAATCTAAAAAAGTATTCTGCAAAATTAGATAAAAATAATAACATGCAAGTCAGTTACATATCCATTCATGTTTTGATGATGCTAAACACAATTCTAATATTTTTAAGGTTTAGTTTTAATTATGAGTGCTTGTGTATGTTTGTGTGGGTTTATGCATATGAGTGCAGGTACCCTTGGAGGCCAACAGAGGGTGCCAGATCCCCTGGAGCTAGAGTTATAGGTGGTTGTGAACTGCTCAACATAAGTGCTAGGAACTGATGTGGGAATGTTTTTCTGTATGCTGTGAATATCATTCTTTAAATAAAGAAGCAGTTTTGGCCAAGGCAGGTAGCAGGCAGAAAATCAGAGCCTATGTAGAAGAAAGAGGGCAGTGTCAGACAGAGATGTGAGCCAGCCACCAAAGAAGACACATGTAATCAAATAATAGGTAAGCCACGAGAGACACATGGCAGAGCAGACTAATGGAGATGGGTTGAATTAAGATGAAAAAGCTAGGTAGAAATGTGCCAGAGACATAGGCTAAACAGTATGTAAATAGTATAAGCATCTCTGTGTTTCTTTGGGACTTTGGAATTGGCTGGTCCAAATAAGCGGTAATGGGCAGGTCTGAACTGTGGGACTAGGCCAGCCAGAAATCTATTTCTACAAGGAATGAAATGTGGGTCTTCTGTGTATAACAAGCATTTTCAACCATTGAGCCATCCCTTGAGCCTTTATTTTAATATTTTAAAATTTATTTTCTAAATTGTATAGTTGTGTATTCAGAAATTTGAGATCTAAGTGCCACAAAAACTTAAGAAAAATACTTTTTCTATATAACCCTTTCTACCTCTTGTGTCATTTCCCTCAGGTGAAAAATAATCATTGCAAAATTTACAATTGTCTTTTGTCTTTTTCCATTCTTTGTTTAGTTTGCATTACAAAAACTGAAGATAAGTGGTGGCAGGTAACTTAATCCAGGAGGCAGAAGAGGACAAAAATCTAGCCTCGTCAGTATAGTGAGTTCTAAGGCAACCAAGGTTACATAGTGGTGAGGCCCCATCGCAAAACAAATAATAACTTTTATGCAACATCCATAAAAGATACATACAAATATACATAGGCAGGCTGTCATTCTCAGCTAATGCAATGTTTAGTGATATGGATCTGCAACTACTACTAAGAAACATTCCTTGTCATAGTCTCTGATTCTATTGCCATCCTTGAATCTCTTGATTGCTTTCATTAACTTATTGTTTCACAGTTTTTGTGTCAGTGATTACCTCCATTCTACATTGTTTTTTTACACAAAACAATATAGTTATTAATACCACTAATTGCTTGCTACCCAAAAAGCACCATGTTGAGGAATATAAATACCCATTCTCCCCTACTAGAAGGGACATGGTGATATGTTACATATTTAATAAAACCTGAAATAGTTGAGAGATTTACACACAGTCAAAAACTAGACAGACACAGCTCAGGAATTTCTTGATCTTTGAGTACAAGGCCAAGCAGCTGGGCTTCAGTGGCATACATCTTTAATCCCAGCACAAGAAAAGCCTGGGAGTGGTGACCTATGCCCTTAATCCCATAACTCCAGAGACAAAACTTTCAGTGTTTCTGTGAGTTCAAAGCTGACTACCAAATAGAGTAGCTCATGCCTTTAATCCTAATCTGGATGGGGATACAGCTGGTGAGAAGGGTATTTAAGGCAGACTTAGGAAAACAGCAGAGGTAGAAGCAGGAAGGAGGCTGAGGAAGCTGGAAGATAGCTGGGTGAGATTTGACTGTAGTGTTTTCTCTCTCTGATAGTTCAGCCTTTCCCTAATATCTGGCTCTGAATCTCTTTTATTAGTGCTACAATGGGAAATATAGCTTCATTTTACCAGGAGTTCAGTTTGCCCAAGATCTTTCAAGTAGTACATTGAAAAGTAAGAATCTAGACCCTGCCACCAGCAATTTATGTCTGTATAAACAAACACCTAAATTAATCTTCTATTTTTCTCTGGATCACCAGTTAACATGTTAGAGAAGCATCACAATTATGTTTTTTGACTTTTGTTCCAAGTATTGGTGGCAAATGACCTTTAAAAATGGTACTTAAGAATGCCTGTATTTCAGCAATCACAGCATTAGGTAATGCTTTCCCTTTTGGTGTGGATGGTTCTAATGACTTGAACTTGACAAATGGACTATGGAGAACAGAATGGGACATCTAACCAGAAGAAGTAAAAAAGGCAATTCATCAGCTTGCTTACATCCCCTGTCTGGACATCCCCAGGGCTCTCTCTGATGCAGGCTGTCATGTTTCAAACTATACTCCAAAGAAACCCACATAACAGAGAACCAAAGAAGGCCTCCAGATATCACCCACTAAGGGACTCAGACCCTCATTCTAAAGTCTACAGAGATGAAACTCTGACAAAAATCCCTAAACAAACTTGAAGCAGATGCATATCTCTTTGAGTCTTAAGACATTAATATAACCCACATCTTAACTATTATTCAGGAGTCCAAAGACCTCCACAGCTACACTCAGATTCCTAGTCCACAGAAACTCTAAAATCAGAAATGAGTCCCTACTCCAGAAGGGATCCTTGGCTAAACAGCATTAGATAATGTATATTGCAGTTATCACATATAATAATATCTAAAGGATCTAGGGAATCCACATGAAAACAAACAACTTGTCTTTGATGGTCAGAAATTATAAAAAAGTCTTCCACAAAGACAGGCTTGAGCTTCCAGAGTCAAATGTTTATGAGATTTCACCTTTGAAACATGAGATGTATGTACTACCTGGTTCAGTAAAGTATTTTCATCCTGTGTTGAACACAGATAGGGGTTTTCATCACTCTTAAGGATGATTTTTTTCAAGTTATTAGAGAGAGAAATGCTCTCACATTCAATGATGACTTAGGATGGCCCTAAGATATTCCAATCAATAAGCCTTCTACCCACCATAAAGTAATTAGCAATGAGCAGTGATATTATCCATAAAGTTGTGTTCCAGAAATGTATGTGACTTATTTCCTTTTACACAATGCCTTTTCTGCTGATTTCCCTTCATAGGGTATTAGGAAAGACATCATTTCATAATCAAAGGATTAAAAAGAGGCCAGTGACAGGTAAATGGCCCCACTAATGTTTTCAAATACCTCGAAAGATTTTAGCCTGCAAGAAATGATGGTTCATAAACAATAGCTTACTTAACTGGTTGGGTTTCATCTTGACTTAATGAATAGAGAGACATGCGCTAGGCAATAACCACTTGCATCTCCCACAAATCCTAATATCCAAACTTAAGTATTTTATCACTTTGTTTGCCTGTGCTTGCGTCTATCTCATAAAGGACTCTCTGACTTTTATTCAAGGTCTTAAAAAAAGTAGTTAAAACCTCTTTGGCTAGTGTGAGGTTTAAAGTTTGTTTCAGAAAGACAATGGCCTGCCATAGTAAATATAACTATTACTTATAGACATACTGCTTAACTTATACGAAGACAAAGGAGATGAAACAGGCTGAGACTGAGTATTCACTCGCCTAGAGACATGAGAACAATGAAGGCACAAAGTTCAAGGCTAAGGGCTAAGGTATTCTTATATCTTTGAAGAAATCAGTAGTACATGCTGAGGTGCCCTGTTTCTCAGTGGGCTTTTATGTTGCTATATAAACAGCTCTATAATTGTCATCTCATCCATTATGGGATCACTAGATATGGATATTTTACTTTCTTTTTTGTGGGTTTGTACTCTAGAGGGGGCTGGCACCATGAGTTGTCAGCTATCTGTGAGGCTGGTAGGCTGGCATCTGCCTTGTCAATGGGGCAGGCTATGAAAGGAAATTTAAAGGTTGGCTCTTTGATGAGCAACACACAGAGCTACAGTTTGGAGCCCTGTGATCAAACTGTTTCTTTGTTCAGGTCATTTTTACAGTTTCTGCAGATTCCAGTGCTGACAATTAAAATGAATCATGAATATGTATTTATTGGACAGTCTCAAACATGGGGACATGGCTGAGAAGAGGCAAGGGTATCAAGAAGGGGTATTATTTATAATGATGAAACAATACATGGAGGGGGCTGGGGAATAAGTCAGTTCACTAGTTCAGAAGACTACCCAAATGCCAAATTCTGCCATGTATTTTTCTTCATGCACTTAAAAGAATGTCTTCTATGTTGCTTTAGACCAAAGAATCCTCCTGGGGACTCTGTAAGATGCAGGCATTTCTCATGTCTTCCTACAGTGTCTAGTTGTAGGTGGGGAGGCTGAGCCTCAGCAAAGCCAGGTCAGGAAGGTCCTCAGTGGAAAAAGAGGGATCTAAACCTGGCTCTGCTGTCACCTCAAGCCACACTAGGTTGTTGTTGAACTAGAACTGTTCAGAAGGTTAGAAAAGTTAGAAAAAGGCTACAGAGTACCATTGAGAAAATGGGGAAAAAAAGCTCAGTGAGGATTGCTAAGCTAAGACCATGGTGCCTGTAGCTCTATCAGGAACTTCTGGACCCATAGCTCCAGGTAGGGATGCCAACTCCACTCAAAAAACAGACATTCCATCAGGGACTATTAAGTCCCAGGAAAGAACACACAAGGACATCTGTCATTCATTTATTTAGAATCTACTATTGTTAGAGTTGGCACCCCAAAACAGAGAGCTTCACTCCGATATCAGGTAACAAAGAAGCTTTATTAAACACGAGCTCGCAGGTCACCAGCAAAAGGAGAGGCTGCCGACCCCGAGCCCAAGGTTTACAGGCCTTTTATGGGACAGTTCTACCAGGGCGGGGGAACAGGGTCTTCCAGGGTGCAGCCATCTGGCCGGGCCAGATGCCCTGGTGGAATCTGGGTGGGTAAACGAGATCCGAGTTATGTTAGACATCAGGTATTCTAAGCACGGGGGGTCAGGCTAACTTCCTGAGCTAACTTCCTGGTTATAGAGTGTGGAAGCAGGGTGTAACATTTTCCAGTAAGTTTACAATTAGCAGAGCAGATGGTGGGTTTCATTTTTACAATGGCCCTTCATTCCCTCCTTTTTCTTGTGCCGACCTTTAATCTTAAAGGTCACTGCCAGATATCGGCTGGTATCACTGCCTCATGACCATCATTTTGACTCCATTCACCTGGGATCATATAAAGGCTAAAATTCAATTTAGGACACATGGCCCGATCATAAGGACAAGGACTAACACAATAAGTGGTCCTATAAGGGCTGACAATAATATAGTTAGCCATGGAGATTGATTGTACCATCCTTCAAACCAGTTTTGTGAGCCCCGCAGGCTCCTTTCCCTGGCATCTAGCCTCTCCCTAAGTTTTGTCATTGATTCCCGTACTACACCGGTATGGTCAGTGTAGAAGCAACAGTTTTTCTTTAAGGCGGCACACATACCTCCTTCTTTTAAGAACAACAGATCTAATCCTCGTCTATTCTGCAGGACCACCTCCGATAATGAGGTTAAAGATTTTTCCAGTGCAGTAACAGAAGTTTTGATTGCCCGCAGGTCCTGTTGAACAGCTGCTTCTAGAATCCCCAATTGCCGGGGACCCTCAACTAGTGCCGTCGCCCCCGTCCCTACCCCTACCCCAGCATTCCCGCTCCTAGCAATACTGCCAGGGTGACACTGACTGGCTCTCTAGGGAATCGAGTCCTGCCTGCAAAATGACTCTCAAATTCTTCAGCTGGGTAATAGACTAGCCTTGGATAGATTTGAACAAGGACACAAAAATTCCTAGACTGGTTGAAACTGGTGACCGAGACACATAGTCTGTACTGCATGCCCAATATAGACCTGGAGCTGGGACAAGGAAGAGAGAGCTATCTGCTATTGTTATGCTTTCTGTTCGGGCACAAAGATTTCCTTCCCCGGCAGGGTGTCCTAGGCAGGTTCCTAAGCCAGTCACCTCGGGTAACGTTAACATATGCTTTGTTCCCCAGTTACAGCTAGTCGAGGTGTTGTAAGTAAAACTTCCATTTATAGCCATCCCCTCATAGTAAGGGGGGCTAGCCTGGAGACAGATCCAGCAGGACTTAGTAAGATTGGGATAGGTTGAATTCAAAGCCTGATATCCTCCTTCTATTAAGTCCATAAGTCTTTCTCCTGACCCCGGGGCGGTGGGATTCGCAGGAGAGTCTAAGATGTGGGGGTGCGGGATGGACCTCAGGTTGGTAGACCTTAGGTGGGAGTTGCCTTAAGACCAGTTGGTCAGGGGGCTTTTACAACCAGGTGTTGGTCACCGCTATTCTGCTTGTAACTTCTGGTATTTTAATCACAGTTTCAACCAGACCATTATGTCCTATCTGAGTTGATTACGGCTATCTGGGCTGGGTCACTCTGTTTCCTAGGACAGACTTTTAGACTTTTAGTTCCTTGTTCTCATGGGGGGGGGTGCTCTGCTGGATACCTGAACTGAATGCCTGGGTCAAGCCCTAGAACCCAGGGTCCTTCATTTCCCCATTTTCTTTTTGGGTACTGTCTCAATCATGAGACTCTGACAATATGCTCATGGCAGCAGTCTATCTAGAAGATGGTCTTGTGCCCCACCCCTGCAGGCCCAAACTGATCTGCAAGGTCTCAAAAGAGCAAATGGGACCTGACTTGCAAAGCCAACTCTAGGCTGTAGGGACCTTTGGCCTTCACAAAAAGATTTGTCTCCTATGTCAGGTTTTCTTTTAACTTAGCATTTCAACCTTTTAGGGGTTTGGGGGTGTACCAGGGCATAGTAGATTCTCTTTGCTGCTTCAAGCTGACATTGGGGTGCTGTTCTTAGGGCCCCAAAAGTTGAAAAGCTAGTAAAGGAACTAAGCTCCAGGGCTTCTGTCAGGAGCACATAGCTGTCTGATCCAGTAGCCGAGAGACAGGAAACAGCTCAAATCCGTAGAACTGGTTCACAGGCTTCCAGCAAGTCCAGAGCTCTTAGTCAAGTGGGAATCTGTTGAGATATGTTAAAACTGAGAACAAAAGTTAGAATTTAAATCTTGGGCCCAGTCTTAGTAATTTGGGAAGGGCAGGAGTCCCCAAATCAAAAGAGAGAAGTATCATCCTTAGGGACAGACAGGTGGGAAAAACTTAGGCTGTACTTATCTGGAATCTTTTTGGCCTCTGTGAGGTGGATCCAAATTCTACGAGTCTGTTAAGCTCATACAAATTGCAAAAAGACATAAGAATTTTAGTTATATTAGTATTCCCAATCAGGCTTTATAAAATGAGCTTGAAAACTAGCTGTCACCTTGGAGAAGGATCTGATTGTCTAATTCTACCAAGCTGACAAAATTATAACTAGCCCAGCCGTCAATACTTGCAGAGATCTGAGAAGGATAAATTATACCTAAGTGCAGAATGAGCAACTTCTGAATCTACTAAAAACAACAGAGACCAGTCCATACCCAGTTAGCCATACCCAGGTCTCCACCTAGCTGGAGGCGGAAGTATCCAAACAGCATCAATCTTCAGCTGCCAGGCCTTTCGGGTGGGAGATTTTTCCCCACAGTAGAGGGACATATGGGAGAAGACTGACCTTACTTTGTCTAGGCAAAAGGGTTCAATCAATTTTCCAATGTCCTCAGATCTAGGCCGGGTTCATGGCAGCAGGCAGGATATTGTGCTATGGCATCTTGCCCAGGTTAGCACTGCTTCAATCCAGACGAAGATCCTGGTGTCTCATAATCTTCTTTGGAGACCTTGGGTTACTGTTAGGATCTGGAAGTCTCTGTCTGAGAAGTAAACATTTTAAATGCCATATTCTGCAGATCTCTGAAATATGAGGGCTGCACAGGTATATCTGCATAGAAAAACTTTGTTTCTAGTTATTTGTTGTAAGCTTACCCTGAAACTTATATAAGAGACTAGATCTCAACCCTGTAATTAATCACAGTACTTACAAGAATGACTGCTTGTGTATCTTAATAGCCTTGAATTAGCTTTCATTATTTTCATTAGTACATTTCACAAATATTTCATGGATGTCTTTATTATGACTCTAAATCTTAAAAAGTTCGTTCTCAAAACTATGTACTGAACTTAGATTTAAGATCTATGTCTGGCAAGATAAGCTGTCTTTGCAACCTTGATTACATACTTATAAACTTGTTTTCAGATAAGTTAAAACAATTTCTAGCACATAGAATCTATTCGTACACTCAGCATGGAGTCTGTATGTTCAAATTAGGTCATCTGCCAAAGTTCTTGTCACATAAATATCAAAAATGCATGATGATTAATAAAAGTAAACTAATTTCAGCATTTTAACAATTATAGTTATATTCACACATACACAATTGGATCGCAGTTACATACATACATATATACATACAGATTTAAAGCTAGCTCTCATTCACACATAATTAACTCTAAGTCACATACATGTCCATATAACCATACATATGTTATAAACATTTTGCAGTGAAGAATCAGAAGCTAATTCCAAAATGAAGAAAAACCAAATCGAATTAACCCAAATATCTTACAGTTTCTTTTTTAAAATTCAGTATTGGCAGGTATGAGAAACCACAGCAAACAAAATCCACATCACCTCTGACCTTCTATAACATTCTATATACATTGTACAGCATTTTATATATACCTTCAGTCAGTCTCCCTAATTCCTTAGGCATCTTTGCTTCAGACATTCTTTTTCCTGTTCCTTTATTATCCCAATCCTCTGCCTTCTCTATCATTCTCTGGACAACATAAAAACTTTCACAGTTCTTTTTGTGGTTCTTTTCAGTATGCATACACTGTAGCAACACATGACCAAAATGACACATCTGAAATTAGCAGTAGAGTTTTTGTTTTTCTTACCTAGTAATTTGTAACCAACCTCTGTAAAAGAAGACAAATCCACTGGATCTGAATAATCAAAGCAGCAGTTGCTTTGTCTCAGCAACTATGATCAGTGACTGACCAAAATGCAATCCAAAATGGAGTCATGTCATATGCTTTCAAATTTTCTCATGCATAGATTTTTAATTATAACAGATTTTAACCTTATTTAATAATTTCTATCACTGTCATATCAAAAACATTTGAACTCCTGCTAAGTTCTGATTCTTGACCAAAAGGGCAGTCACAGCAGCTGTGGGTGGTGACCGACTGCTATTGGGAATAGAGATAGCAAAAATATTTTAACCATTCTGTCTCAGCCTTATGCTTTTAACAAAATTAGAAACACATCAGAACAGCATAGATAACTTTCTTGAGAAACAGGCAAAACTTCTCAACAAGGCAAATAGAACTTTCTGACCAGAAATAAAACCAAATGAGCAGGTAACATCTGAGTTACAAAAATGCATGCACATGAGCCCAAACACACATTCTGTGGCCACAGTTTTCACGTACTCACACATTCATCAATAGGCATAGCCTGGCTAAAACATTTGCATAGATAACCATGAAGAAAACAATGCACAGTTTTCAGAAGGCTGCTGTGGGAATGCTCCCAGGCAACAAGAGGTCCCCCTGGGTCTCGGGAAGATCTGGGCTTCTTGGTCCCGGTCTTCCCGTTTTGTAGACAGACTCCAGAACAGAAAACACTGAGACAACTGACAAACACAAAGTAAACACAATCCTCAGGGTGGGCAACTCTGCTACAGAGATACAGAAGGGAGCAGCCGTGAATGGCTCCATTCCCCAGGAAGGGGAGACGCCAAGACTCCTACCTTCCTCTCAGACAACCCTAGAGGAGACTTCCAGGGAGGGGACCAGGGAGGCCCAGACTCACAGCACGTCTGCCTGCCTCCCCCACTGGCCCAACAATACTGGTCCTGCGCAGGCACAAAATACAGATGCCAAATCGCCCAGACAAGAGACAAAGACACAACAGATACAGAAGAATTCGAGCTCGTTCTTACCTCCAACCGGTCCCAGAGTGGGGGTTCAGGGGCACCCCAAAATCCCGGATGAGCGCGGTCTGTCACTTCAGACCAGTGAGAGAGGGTTAGGGACAAAGGAGTAGAGGCAGACTGTACCATTTCAAGCCAGACACAAAGGGGAACGAGAATCACAACACACAATACAGACACAGACAAGACAAGTCGGTAAAGTGGTAAAGAAAATGAAACCAAAAGATGATCTATTGGCCCCAGGCCGCCTGAAAAATCTCCTAGGCAGAAGGGAACCAGACAGCCCCTATCTCAGGGTCCCCACACTCCAGAGCGTCCTCCAGATCTGCAGCCTGTGGGTTCTGGACACGTCTGTCCCCCACCGTCTGAGGGTCCTTATGGGCCGCCCAAACAGCTGCTTCCCTGCCAACTCACCACCGTCCTTACCAATCTCGCTGGGGCCTCCAAATGTTAGAGTTGTCACCCCAAAACAGAGAGCTTCACTCTGATATCAGGTAACAAAGAAGCTTTATTAAACACGAGCTCGCAGGCCACCAGCAAAAGGAGAGGCTGCCGACCCCAAGCCCAAGGCTTGCAGGCCTTTTATGGGACAGTTCTACCAGGGCGAGGGAACAGGGTCTTCCAGGGTGCAGCCATCTGGCCGGACCAGATGCCCTGGTGGAATCTGGGTGGGTAAACGAGATCCGAGTTATGTTAGACATCAGGTATTCTAAGCACGGGGGCCAGGCTAACTTCCTGAGCTAACTTTCTGATTATAGAGTGTGGGAGCAGGGTGTAACATTTTCCAGTAAGTTTACAATTAGCAGAGCAGGTGGTGGGTTTCCTTTTTACAATGGCCCTTCACTATGTACCAGGCCCTGTACCAGACACTTTGCCCCGACCAGCAGGGTCTTCAGCGTGGACCTAGACCTAGGAAGAAAGCAAATGGAAGGCAGGAACACAAAGAATGGAAGGACAAAACAAATCTCTCTGTTCAAGTCCTCCTCTTAGCTTTATTTTTACAGCCAATATTTATACAGAATCTCTGCCATGCAGGTAGCTGGGAGAAAAGGGGGTGGGAAATACAAGAGAATGTGGCAGGCCTGTGAGAGGAAGTAAGACAGGGTAGAATTGATATGGAAATCTATCTGTTATCAGTTGAGGGTCTAGAGGATGTCACCTGCTGAGCTAAGGGAGCTACAAGAGAAGGCTGGAGGATGTCACCTGCTGAGCTGAGAGAATCTAGCCAGACTATCAGGAGCCATGGTTAAGCTAAAGGCAATAGGGAAATGTAGTCTTCTGGCAAATGACTGCTGGCTAGCTATAGGAGTTAAAAAAATAAGTTGACTTTGGCTCCCAACATACTTGATATGTAGTAATGTGTAACAAGGAAGGCAGAGCTCACTGTTCTGACTAATGTCCCCTCTCACACAAGGAGCGAGTATGGGTGGCAGAGATGTCATTTTAAAGGATAATGTCAAATAGTGATAGAACTTCTAAGCAGACAAAAAAGTAACAATATAGATTAATACACATACATTAAGATATGTTCTATAGGATGACAGGATAAAAAGCCTTCTGAGGCATGGACTGGAAAATGAACAAGCTAGAAAGAAGTCAGTACAAAGACTCTGATGTACAGGCAGACTTAGCAAAAGAAGGCCACTGTGGTTAAAGAACAGCAAACAGAGATAAGAGAGATAAGCAGACAAAAGACACCACTGGAAGAGGGTTATCAGTAGGCAAGTCTATTCATCATTATTCCCATTGCTATGACCAAAATCCAACAAGAAGCAGCTGAAGTCAGGAAAGATGGTTTGGTTTACAGTTTAAAAAGGGATACTGTCCATCAAGATAGGAGCAGGAATGTGGGGCAGCTGGTCACAGGGCATTGCTAGTCAGAAAATACAGAGAAGACAAGAAGTGACCAGAGCTGTAAACGGTCCTCCAGGTCATGGCCAATGTCCCCTTCTTCCATCTTGAGGAAGACTCTACTTTCTAAAGATTTCACAACATTTCAAAAAGGATCTAACAGTAAGAGGACCAAATGTTTAAACACAAGACTCTGGGGACATCTCACATTCAAACCACACAACAGAGAGTAATTATATACCCAAAGGCAAAAGAGGGAGACTAGGGGAAAGTCAGGAGCAGAAAGCTTTGCTGTCTTAGAAGAAGGAGAAATTGGGATGACTTGGCTTGACAATAGAAGGAATAGAGAAAGTGAGATGGTCAGTAAGAAAAGTCCACATAGGGATTACAGAATTTAGATTCACTCTATGTCATGCTAAGTGTCCTCTGAAGAAACAAAACCCAAAGTTTACTGTAGGGAGCATTGTACTGTGCCCTAAAGATGGCGCCGGTTTCCACCTTCAGCCCTCCCGAGGGCTAGTGCTCTCGGGAGTAAACAACTCCTTTTTTGGCTGTAGGCAAGGATGGTGGCTTGCTTCTGCGTCCTAGGACCTATGGGCGATGTCCACGTAGCTTACTGGGGTTGGAGGCCCAGAGGGTATTTAGCCACGAGCGGGCTTCCCCCCGGGGTCAGAAGTCGGAAGTCAGAAGATTGTTCAAAGGTCCTGAATAAAACGGCTGGAGAGAAGAATTCTGAGTCACGTTCTTCCTTGCTGGCGAGGTTGGGCGTGACAACTGGTGGTCCGTATCGGGGAATCACTTCGGGAAATCTCTTTGGGGAATCGCTCCGACGGATGATGGGATCCAGAACTCTCCACCGTCAGGGGGTATACCGGTAAGTCCCAGGTAATTGGGATCCGCGGTTATAGCGGGCAGAGCTCCGTCTGTAGGGAAAGACGGAGGAGAGGGAGCTTGCTGACGAGCGAGCATAACCTCTCATTGCTGCGGACGCACAGCAGGAATAGGGAAGCTGAAATTGGGGCTGTTTAGCAGAGCAGGAATAGGGAAAGTGAAATTGAGGCTCTGAGAAAATTCTGAAAGTAAGATCAGGGATATAAAAGGATGGGTAATCCTACTTCACATCCAATTTTTCTAGCTCTACAGGAGCTGTTACAAACCAAAGGTCTAGAAATTAAGGAAAGCACATTAGAGAGATTTTTAAAGGAATGTGACATTGCAGCTCCATGGTTTGCTGTTACAGGCAGTCTAACGGTGTCCTCCTGTGAGAAGTTAGGGTGATATTTAGACTTTGCCTATGAGCAGGGATTTCTAAAGGTAGGTGTGAGAACCATTTGGAGGGTGATTCGAGATTGTTTGGATGATCAGAGGTACTGTGAGGCAATTGAAGGGGGTCAGGCTGCTTTAGAACAATTAAGAGAGGAAAGATCTGATGGGGCGAGCAGTGAAGAAGTGAGAAGTCTTAGAACTGAAGGATCAGATTCCGAGGGAAACACTTACCCAGATTTAGAGGATCTTCAGCTTTTGGACCTTGAGAACAGTAGTTCTGAAGAAGACCTGTCAAGGTTGGAGGAGTCAGGAAAGGAAAGAGAAACTAAGAAATTGGTTTCAAAAAAGGAAGAGAGGGAAAAGAGGCTAGCCCCGAGAGAGCGCTTGCTTCCTGGGAAGCGTGGCCCTCTGCCGTCCACTCCCCCAGCTTACTCAGATGGAGGGGGTGGCTTTAGCAGCCGCAATCGGGCCTTTAACCCTGCAGTATGGAGTAAAGTGAGACAGAAACTGGTGTCAGCATTTCCTGTATTCCAAGATCCTCAGGGGAATTGTTATGAAGAGCCCCTGGATTTTAAAGTAATTAAGTCACTGGCCGAATCAGTAAGAACTTATGGCATTACTGCCTCTTTCACTTTGGCACAAGTAGAGGCATTGAGTAGACACTGCATGACACCCAATGATTGGAGCAATCTTGCAAGAGCATGCCTTAGTCCAGGACTGGAGATCATTATTGATTGAGTACGCTAATGAGGAAGCGGCAGCAAACCAGGCAGCTGGGAACCAGGCATGGGATAGGGACATGCTATTGGGACAGGGTTGTTTTGCTAATCAGCAGACAGGCTACCCTGAGCAAGTCTATGAGCAGATCAATAAAATTGGCATCAAAGCCTGGAAATCTCTCCCAAATAAAGGAGAGGTGAGTGGGAACCTTACTAAGATCCTACAAGGACCCACTGAGCCTTTTTCTGATTTCGTGGCCAGACTAGTGGAGGCTGCAGGCCGCATTTTTGGTGATCCTGACACTGCCATGCCTTTGATTAAGCAGATAGTATATGAACAATGTATCAAGGAATGCCGAGCTGCCATTACTCCTTATAAAAATAGGGGACTTGAAGCATGGATGAAGGTATGCCGAGAGTTAGGGGGCCCGCTGACCAATGCAGGGCTAGCTGCAGCCGTGGTGCAACTCACCAGGAAAAGGGGGAACAACGCAGGGGCCTCAGGAGCTTGCTTCCGATGTGGTAAAATAGGCCACTTAAAGCGGAATTGCCCTGACCAAGGAAATGGTGCAAGGAGGGATGAGCCACGCCTCGTACAGCCCGGGTTATGCGCCAAATGCCAGAAGGGGAGGCATTGGGCAAATGAGTGCCGCTCAGTTAGGGATGCAGAAGGATGGCCCATTGACTACCAACAAGCAGGGGCCCGTCCAAAAAACGGGCTGCGGGGCCCCCGTCCTCAGGGCCCGCAAATATATGGGGTAGTGACAGACCAGGCCGAGGGTCAATCACTGGAACGGTAGCCAACCCTGCACCACCCAAAGGACCGCGGAGAGCCACTACGGGCTCCACAGGGCTGGACCTCCATGCCACCACCAGACTCATACTAACCCCTCAAATGGGGGTGCAGGTGATAGAGTCCGACTTTACAGGGCCTCTGGAGCCTGACACCATGGGCTTGTTAATAGGGCAATCATCCTCAACACTACGAGGCCTTATAGACCCAGACTTTACAGGAACAGTGAAGATAATAGTGGAATCCCTGAAAGGGATTACTGCTATATCTCCAGGTGATAGAATAGCACAATTAGTGATTCTTCCTAGCCTACATGGCTGATACCCTGCTGCTCAGAAAGAAAGGGGAAAAGGAGGATTTGGGTCCATAGGCACGGACTTGACATTCTTGTTTGTAGAGCTGAATCAGTGACCCATTCTAACCTTAACAGTAGATAATAAAAGGATTCTAGGACAGTTAGATACTGGTGCTGACAAAAGCATTATAGCAAGGAAAGATTGGCCCTCCGGGTGGCCGGTTCAGGTCTCCTCACAAACCTTACAAGGCTTAGGGTATGCCAAGACTCCTGAAGTTAGTGCAAGACAACTTTCCTGGAGAAGTGATGAAGGTCACTCAGGCAGAATACAACCTTATGTGCTTGATTTACCCATTACACTCTGGGGGAGAGACCTATTAAAAGACAGGGGCTTTAAGCTTTGCAATGAATATTCAGTGACATCCCAGAAGTTGATAAAAGACATGGGATTTCACCCAGAATTTGGTTTAGGAAAGCACTTGCAGGGTAGGAAGGACCCTGTCATGCCTCAATATAAAGTGCCAAGGCAAGGATTGGGTTTTTCATAGGGGCCACTGAGGATGGCATTCCCATCACCTGGAAAACTGAGAAACCTGTATGGGTCCCTCAGTGGCCCCTGTCTTTAGAAAAATTGAAAGCAGCCCAAGAACTAGTGCAGGAACAGCTAGCACAGAAGC
>PVIH01005914.1:0-12941 GCA_004025045.1 Sigmodon hispidus
ATCTAAAAAGGGAATTCTCAGCAGAAGAATTAGGAATGGCTGAAAGGCACCTGAAAAAGTGCTCAGCTTCTTTAGCCATCAGAGAAATGCATATCAAAACAACTTTGAGATACCACCTCACACCTGTCAGATTGGGTAAGATAAAAGACACAGGTGACTGCCTATGTTGGAGAGGATGCAGAGCAAGGGGAACACTCCTCCATTGTTGGTGGGAGTGTAAGCTTGTTCAGCCACTTTGGGATGCAGTATGGCGGTTTCTCAGAAAACTGAGAATCAATCTCCCCAAGGATCCAGCAATACCACTTCTGGGTGTATACCCCAAAGAAGCACATTGGCATTCCAAAGGCATTAGCTCAACTATGTTCATAGCAGCATTATTTGTAATAGCAAGAACCTGGAAACAACCTAGATGTCCCTCAACTGAAGGATGGATTAACAAACTGAGGTACATCTACACAATGGAGTACTACTCAGCACTAAGAAAAAATGATATCCTACAATTTGCAGGCAAATGGATGGATTTGGAGAATATCCTCCTGAACGAGTTATCACAAACCTGGAAAGATAAGCAGGGGATCTACTCACTCATTAGTGGACTCTAAACGGAAAAGAAAAACAGTAAAGCATGTCCAAGCTGCAAACCACAACCACTGAACAGCTTGGGATCTGAAACACCTTGGACTGGCACCTTGGATCCCATTCCCTCTCAAGGAACACCTGACTCAGTCTTGATGTTAGGGTGAGCAAATTGGATCAGCCAGGAGTGGATGCTGAACTGAGCCATATTCGGACCTTGGGACCTCCTTCCCTTGCTGGGGGGAGATGGGGAGATGTGGAGAAGAGAGAATGACCTGATGTGTGGGATGGGGAAGGGATCTTGAACAAAGATATACACAGATAAAAAATGTGACTTTATTCATAATAAAAAAAAAAGAAAGAGAAATAAAAAAAAAGAAAGAAAGATGAGTGGGAATCTTAAGACTATGGACTTAAAAGAATTCAGATAAAACCAACAAATTCCAAACAAACATCACTTTAGCCTGATTATTCTATTTTAGGTCTGGGTGGAGAGGAAGGGTAACAGTTGTGTGGCTTCCTTACATTATCTGAAATAAAATAACAGTAGTCAATTTTATTTCCTTTGTTTTCTAGCATAAACTCATCATTTTCTAAGTTGCTAATTTTTAGCAAACATGTGGGGCTCACTTATTCTTTAAAAACAAATTCTATTACTTGTCTGAAGAGCATAACATCTATTCTTGTGTTTGCTTGGCCAGAACCCAGTCTTGGAAGTGCTAGGTAAGTATTCTACCTTGAGCTACAAGCGCAGCCCTCTGATTTAATTTTAATTTTATAATTTTTAAGAGTCCAATATACTTTTAAAAATGCCTCAAATACTCTATAAATTTTGTGGCTCAAATGTATTTTTGTGTAGTCTCTGTGTTTGAGGTGCTGTTACAATAGTTTCATGGGCAAATAAACTAAAAGTTTAAAGTATTAAGTAATAACTGAAATCAGACTCCAGACTTCTGCTTTCTCTTCAAGACTCAATCTATTTAGTCTTTAAGTCTGTTCAGGGGTTAATTACTATCTATCATATGAAGCTATTGAAGGAATTAAGTAATACATGTAAAATACCTAGTCTAGAGCCTGTCAGATATTGAATAATCAGAAATACTATTATTACCAATACATGACAGCTGCTTTTTTAGGTAATGCTTTCTGTGACTGTCTTCAAGAAATTACAGCCCCAAACATCAAAGATTATTCTCTCAAATACAGCCAATGCCCAGAGTCTGAAACCAATGGGCTAAAATCAAGGCACTAAGAGTGTCGCTGTCCTGCAGAAGCTGTAGAGAAGAATCAGTACATGCTATTTGTTCCACTTTCTAGAACCATTTGCTATCTATCTATTGGCCACATAACTCCAATCTTCAAGACCATTTCCTTGACCATTTCCGTTTGCTCTGTCTTTGTATCAAGCCTTCTCTCTGGGTCAGTTAACTTTATTACATGATGGGGGTTAAAGTAAGGAACTGGTGAACTTTAAGGCTAACATTTTATTTGGCTCCAAAGGATGAGTTTTATATAAATCGAATGCTATAAACAAGGTAATAAAAATGTCTATCAGCATGAGAAACTATCAGTTAATCTCTGTCATAATAACATAAACATTTTTGAGCTAATGCCCTAAGTATATGTGTTTGCCTGTACATTTTTCAGTTAATGTTGTGTACATGCATGTGTACATGCACGTTTGCCTGTTCTTCTATGTTATACAAGACACACTTTAGATTCTAAATCAAAATATTTTACATAGGTATTTAAAACAATCCCAACTTTCTTTCTTATCAGAATACTGATTTCCATGATTTTTCTACCACTGCCAATTGAATGTTCACAAGACAGTTTTGCTCTCCTCATACTTAATGTATCCACTCAAGAACTGAACAGTTTTACTGAGTACCTACTGTAGGACAAACCACCACATTTAATCTAGGGATATAAAAAGATATTTCTGTGTTCAGGAAAGACTTGAGGCATTCCTTAGGTGTATGCAAAAAACATTGTCACCAAAAAAAAAAAAAAATCACATTACTAGAAATCAATAGGCACAGTGTATGAAAGTCTCGTGTCAGCTCCTATGCTGACCTAATCAGGAAGGCTTGACAGAAGCTGTGTGTAACATTTCCCTCTGATATTTGCAAAAGTTAAAGCTTTCAGGTGGTAAAAGTGATAGGAACATACACTGGTGCAGCAAGTATTATTAGTAAGGGACAGTGCAATGACTTTTGGTTTGATACTACAGTGTGACATGCTCGAGGGTTGTAACTAGGGGTAAAATAGAAAGACAATATAGTAGAAAAGATCTTAGAACACTTGAAGGAGTCTGAGGTATAGTGAGTTTTAAGTGCTGATTCTGCTTTTGAGATTAGGAAGCATGTCAGAGCTAAAACCTAGAGTGTGGATGGGAGTCATCAAGAGTAAATATATGGTCATTTGAAGCCAGGGGCAATTTAATCAAAGATTATATATAGGTAGAAGGAAAAGACTTGTAAACAGAACACCAAATGCACTAACACCGAAGGGAGGATTTGTCTACAGAAGACAAGTCTGCAAAAGAGTAATCAATAAAATGGAATGGACTGGTTGTGATGGTGTCTCCCAGCACGGGGGTAAGGGAGGGTGACAGGGCAGCAGCAGCAAAAGGATCCTGTGAGTCTGAGGCCAGTGAGTCCCAAGATAACTAAGGCCACATAGAGAAACCCTGTCTCAAAAAATACCAAAGGAAAAGAGAACAAGAGCAGGGGTGGAATATTCAGAGCACTAAGAAAACAACATGTATCCCAAATCATGCATTCCTTTCAGATGAATGCCTAGGTGTAACAGAAGCATAAGACTAATAAGACAAATACAAGTACAAGGATGCTGGCTTCCTTCTGCATAGGAGAGTGCCACTCATTAAAATGGGATACAAAGAAATCTGGTATCAAGAACTGGGAGTCAGATTAGTTAAATGACTTTTATCAAAATGAGGCACTACTACATTCCTTTGCTTTTTTATGATTCAACTACATCACTCACCTGGAATGGTGAGATCAGATAATTTGATTGTTTAAACACAAGCTAAACATTTTGAACTTTATCTTCCTGACAATAGGAATCCATGACAGATTTGAGACATATATATGACGATCATAGTTTAGATACCCCAAACCTATGTAAATAGCCAGGAACTATGCACTTTTAATTCCAAAGCTGAAAGTCAGAGACAGAATGATCCGTAAGGGTTTTTAATCAGTGAGGTCCAAGCCAAATGGGAGACCTTGACTCACAAATAAACACTTGAGAACTCTCATTAACCTCTGACCTCCCTATGCACACATGTGTGCACACATGCAGGCACACACACCCAGTCCCCATACACACAAACAAAAAGAGCAGTGTTTAGCTGAAGAGGCCATGTAAAGATGTCCCACACTGACCAGGCGTGGTGATACATCCCTTTTATCCCGGAAGCAGAGGCAAAAGATCTCTGTGAATTTAATCATTCACAGATCATCATGGGCTACACAGCAACCTCTAAGACAACCAGGACTACATAGAGACCATGTCTCAAGGGGGGGGGTGTCGCAATATAAATTTACCTTTTTATACCTATCATTAAAGATTCATGTCAATTAACAGAAGGTGATATCACTTACAAAAATGTAAATATTAGTCACCTATCATGCTTTTTTCTCCGAGATATATTTCTAGAGTATGAATATTACAACAAAAGTACTATGTAATAAATATATGAGTGCATACACATAACATAAACTTCAAATTAGATTTTTAAAAGTTTCAAAACGAGTCATGGTGCAATGCTAGCACCTGAGAGGACAAGGCAGACATCTTAAACTCAAGGCAAGTGAGTGAAACAGAGACAGAAATGAGAAGGAAGGTTTTAGCCAAAAACAAAGAATTCTTTCTGTTCTAAGACACCAAAGACTTGTAACAGGATCATTCTGTTTTCACCTGAGCCATTAGGAAATTTAAGAACCAAATTCAAAGACTCAGCTCATCTCTAACCGGATAATGTTTCTTTTCTTCACATGGTGACTTTCTCTCTCTAATAGTTCACTCTACACTTTATTCATTGCTTACTTGGATATAATACAAGCCTTGTTCTATTAAGTACATTAACCAGAGTTATGGTTTGAAACTTATTTTTTAAAGGCTTGGTATCTAGCTAATGGTGCTATTTTTGGAGAGGTTCTAGAAACTGAAGAGAGAGGGAAGAGCTGAAGAGCGCAAGTCACTGCATTAAGATCCTTCCAAGTACATTATCCCCAGGCTGTTTCCCATTCATGATGCTGTGACCTGTTGCCCTCTGCCACAGGCTACCATCTGAATCTAAAAATTTCAATGAATTTCACATCAACAAATATGAAGATAACCTAATGGTTCACAACCAATGATGAAGAAAAAAAAATCTTAAAAGTAGCAACAAGAAAAGAAATAATATGTTGCATACAGGATAGGATCCAGATTGGGAAAAGAAAAAAAAAAAAAGACTCACCAGAAACACTACAAGCAAGGAAACAGTGAAGTAAAATATGTAAAGACAAAGGGGGGGGAAGCAAACCCATAAACAGCAGGTGTCTTCCAAAAAGCATTAAAGGCAGTCTTAAAAATAAAATAGGTTTTCATTAGCAGACAATCACAATAGAAGAAATGTTAGTTTTCCAAGCACAAATAAAGTTATACAGAACAGACATAGTTGCTATATAAGGGAATAACAGTACTAAAATGATACTAAGTGGAAATATGTGTGTCTTTTTGTCACAAATTTTACAAAGGTTGGGCTGTACCTCACTGGCAGAACACATACCAAACATTTGTGAAGCCCTGGGTTCTATTCCTCAGCCCTGAAAAAACTTAAAAATCCTACAAAGATAACTACTTCCATATATAAAGTAATATAGCATTAGATTTACAACATATAGGTAAAACATAATTAACAAAAGCATAAATGCTCCAAGTGGGGAAATGAAAGCATACTTTTATAAGGGTCTTAAATGCAAACTGGTATAATATCACTTAGAGGTGGAGACCTTAACCAGTGTACAGATACATGCTATGAACTACACAAAAGCGGGAGGAAGAAAGGAGGAAAGATGGGAAATAAACAGGCCAAACAGAAATCAAAAGACAAGAGGACAGATTCAAATTGAATCATATCAATAATCCCATTACATGCAATAATTCCAAACTGTCCATTAAAAGGCAGATTACTAGGGCTCTGTTTAAAAAAAATAAATCTCACTTGCCATTATGATGTATGTACTCCAGTTATCTCAGCATTCCAGAAGCTGTATTTTTATGTAGGTCAGCTTGGGCTACATAAAAATACCCTATCTCTAAAGCAAGCAATCAACTAACCAGTTGGGGCTAGGGCCTGTAGTCAATCAGGAATGCTTGCCTATCTAGAAAGTATAAAGCTTTGGCTATGATCCTCAACACCACATACACCAGACATGGAGTCACATGTCTATTATCCCAGCAGCAGCTAGGAAGATCAGAAATGTAAGATCATTCTCAACTACACAGTGAGTCTGAGACCAGCCTGGGATACACAAGATACATCTTGTCATGTCTATGCACAGCATGGACCCCAGAACTCTGACTAGGGCTGACTAGTGAATGACAGACAGAGAGAAACTGAGAAAGTGGTGGTCTGGGCTCCCTGCTCCATAGCACCCTAGAAGCTCATTGTGTTACTATATACAATCGAACAGGGAGGCTAGTTATTGCATACAGCTGAACAAGGAGACAGGCTTAGCAAATCTTACTAGGAGCAGTCTTTTTAAGGGAGAAGTCTTCAGGCTATAAATTTGGGGGGGAGAGAAGCTACGGTGGAGAATTTCTGCATACACTACCAACATCCACATACGGACCAGGGAAAGGCTTTACCATCCCTCTAAGCCTCACCCAGGAAAGGCTTTGTCACTCCCAAGGGCCTAAGATACTGAGGTCTTTGACATGACTGTGCCCATGTCAACAACACAAATTCACTCAGGACTTCATCTGCTCCCTATGCTGGCTCAACACAAATAAATTAAGGGGGGGGGGCAACCAAGTAATAAGAAAACCATTTTAAATATACAGTGTATTTAAAAAATATGAGAAAACACTTATGCAACACTAATCAGATGAATGCAAATGGGCAATGTAAAAGTGCTAGCCACCCACATCTGATAACCAGAACCCATCAGCCTTCACATGAGCACTGTAACACACACACACACACACACACAAATGCATACATATACAAATGATTTTAAAACTACTATTGCAGATCATAGGTCAAACATTATTGCTAGCACAATAGGGCCCCAAATTTTAGTAGGCTCCAGACCTTAGCACAACTGACTCCATGACAGGAATAATGTTGGCTGTAAAACCCAGCACACTGACAGTACTACTTACCAAAATGAAAACAAAGGCCTAATCCATTAAAGTCCAAGTTCTGGTAAAGTCTCTAAATAGACTAATCTTTGTTGTGGAATATTACTTTTAACTAGGTAGAGATGTGTTAAATTTGTTTATGCTGCAGAATATTACTTTAACTGTGTAAGATGTGTTACATTTGTTTATGCTACGTTTGTTTAATGATGTAAGGATGTGTTTAATTATGCAAAGAAATGTTGCATTTGTTTCACCTTGCCTGCCCTAGGCACCTGATTGGTCTAATAAAAAGCTGAGCAGCCAATAGCTAGGCAGGAGAGGAATAGGCAGGGCTGGCAGGAAGACAGAATAAATAGGAGGAGGACTCTAGACTTGGAAAAAGAGAAGAAGGAGATAATGAGAAAGAGGGAGTAGCTGGGGGCCAGCCAGGCACACCCAGCCACCAAGCAATCAGACACAAGTAGTGAAAGTAAGATATACAGAAACAAGTGTAACACAAATCCTATTTGTTATTAAATGAAAACTAAGAGCCAGATATCAGGGAAAAGCTGAAATATAAAAGAGAGGAAACACCACAGTCAAATCTCACCCAGCCAAGCCATCTTCCAGCTTCCTCAGCCTGACTCCTCATCACTTCTACAGAAGAGTTCTGTCTTTCTACACCTCCTTAAATACTTTCTTCACCCAGTTGTTTCACTTCTGGGTTCAACTCTGCATCATATTCCAGAGTTAAAATGTAAGCTACTACTATTTGGTAGTTAGCCTTGAACTCACAGAAAAATAGAAAGCTCTGTCTCTGGAGTTAAGGGATTAAAGGCTAGGTCACCATTCCTGGTCTTTCCCTGAGCTGGGATTAAAGGTGTGAGTTTCCATTCTTGACCCTCCTGGCTAGACTGTGGGTGGATCTGTTCTCTGATATTCCAGACTGGTTTTATTAAATATATATCACCACAAACAAGTTATTTTAATTTAAAAGAGCTAGCCAGAAGCAAGCATAAACTAAGGCTGAGCATTCAAAACTAGTAAGTCTTTATGTCATAAGTTGGAAGCCAGTTGGGGGCCTAAAAGAAAGCCTGCTACAAATCTTGCTTCTTGACTTCTATAGTTAGTTCTGCTTCTAGATAACTGTTCTCATTAACTGAAGTAGGTCAAACAAGAACAGTTTTATGCCTGAAAAAGCTGGATCCCGAACATCCAGTGTAGTCAACAGATGACTAATAAAAGAGATTTTCTATTGGCTTAAACCTGTATCCAAGCAGCCTTCTGTGGTGGATACACTGGTAATAAAGAGGCCACTCCATAACAATAAAGTGCTAATTATTAGAAAAAAAGATATAATAGCAAGCCAGGTACAGTGGTGCAAATCTGTAATATCATTTACTTTGGAGGTTGAGGCAGGAGAATTACTTATGCCAAAAAGTTTTAAGTCCAGTCTGGGCAACATAACACTTTCTCAAGTGAAAAGAAATAAGACAGACAAAATAATTAACAAACTTAAATGTCATACTGGATACAACTCACAACCTAAACCTTTAAGATACCTAAAGATAGGGGCTCCATGGGTAAGGCACCTGCTACCTGCTACCAAGCCTGAGTTTGATACTTGGGACCCACCGTGCATATGCACAAAATAAATAGATAAAAACATTTTTAACTCTATAAAAAAATAATAGTAATAATAATAATGCCATGGACTGGGATGTAGCTCAGTAGTACAGTACTAGTATATTTAAGATCCTGGTCTTTTATTGTCAGCATCACAAAAAAAAAAAAAAAAAAAAAAAAAAATTAAAAGGGGGGTAACCCAAAAAGGCCTACCCCACAATGAATGTGATTCATAACATGAATAGATGAAAAAAAAAAGTGTTTATAGCTGTAGTAAGCAGAAAACTACTCAAATGTTGATTCCTAGTAAAGATTCTCAGCAAAGTAAGCCTGAGGAAAAATTTTCTGAATTTGATATAAAAATCTATTGTTGGAAAAGACAAAAGCCAAGGCTAGAGAGATAGCTCAACTGGAAAAGTCTGCTGCACAAGGGCTGGCGTTTAGGCTCCTAGTGTGGTGGTGCATCTGCATCCCTAGAACTGGTGGGTAAAGTGACAGAATCCAAGAGCTTGCTGGACAGCTCTTACCAATCAGTAAAGTCTGGGCTCAGTGACTGACCCTGTCTCAAAATAAGACAGAGATAAGGAGACACCTAATGTTGACCTCTGGTCACCATTCTCTCTCTCTCTCTCTCTCTCTCTCTCTCTCTCTCTCTCTCTCTCTCTCTCTCTCTCTTTTACACACACACACACACACACACACACACACACACACACACACACACACCACTTTTCTCTCTTCTTTCTTGTAAGAAAAAGAAGCAGGTCAAAAACTTCCATATAACAACAGAGTTTCTAGTCAGATTAAGGCAAGAGGGAAAAAAAAAGAAATAAAGCATCCACATTGGAAAGGGAAATATAAGAAAACCAATGGAATACATCAAGTGAGGGGTAGGGGCAGATCTCCAGGTAAAGAGTTGGCTGGGTGAAAACTGGTTGTTTTTCCAGAGGACTTGAGTGTGATTCCCATAACTCACATGGTGGCTTATAACTATCTGTAACTCAAGTTCTAGGGAATCCTACATCCTTTTCTGGCCTCTCAGGCACCAGGCACACAGTAAAGCATTAACACACATGCAGGCGAAACACACACACAAAAGAAATTTTTTTTTACATCTGTTATTTTCCTAAACTAACTACAATCAGAAATAAAAGTCAAGATAACATTTTGGAATCTGTTTTTTAGAGGTTTTGTTGTTATTTTTGAGATTAAGTCTTGTATCTAGTCCTGGCTGGACTGGAACTCAGAGATCCACCTGCCTCTGTCTCCCAAGTGCTGGGATCAAGGGTGTATGCTACCACATCTGCCTAAAATAGCATTTTATAAGACCTTCAAAAGGAGAAATTATTGGGGCTGGAGAGATGGCTCAGGGATTAGGAACACTGGCTGCTCTCCCAGGGGACCCAGGTTCAATTCCCAGTACCCATAAGGCAGCTCACAACTGTAACTCCTGTTCCAAAGATCTGACACCTTCAACCAATGCACATAAAACTAAATAATTTTTTTTTAAAAAAAGGAGAAATTATTTAGGGGTTGAATCTGACTACAGATCCACAAAATGCTGAAAACAATGCAAGACTGCTGAGAAGGTGAATCAAGTTCTAAGAGAAAGACACTGGTTCATGACTCGAGGCATTTAAATTGTCTAAAGTTTTCTCAGACTGGTGTCCAGACTCAAAATAGTCCCAGGCAAAATCCCAATGGGTTTGTGTTTTGTTTATTTTCCACCCTTGATAAGCCATGCTTATGATTCTTATCCTCTGTATAGTTATTGTTAACCCTTCCACATTTTAAATTCTTTTTTTTACTGTGTTTTTTTTTTTGATAAATACAAAATAAAGAAGGAAAAAAAAATCTTTCATTTTTAGTGCTATTTTATGTGTATGAATATTTTGCCTGAATATGTCTATGTACATGCCTGGTGTCTCCAGAGACCATCAGTGGGAATTAGATCTCTGGAAGTAGAGTTACAGATGCTAATCAGCCACCATGTGGGTTCTGGGAGCTTAAGCCAGGCTCTCTGAAAGAATATAGCTCTTAACCACTGAGCCATCTCTCCAGCAACTGTGTTTTTTGTTGTGTTTGTTTTTGAGGGTCTCACACTATGCTGCCCAAGCTTGAAGTAATTGCCTCAAATGATCCTGATCCTATGACTTAAGCCTTCTGAGTTGCTGGACTACAAACTAGATGAGGCTACAGGCATGCACCACCATGTTCATCACAAGTTCATCTTAAACTCACATGGAAATTCAAAGGGTCCAGCATTTAAGAAACACAAGTAACAACAAAGAACACTTCTGTAATGGAGAGAGAAATCAGAGAGGGCCTCAGGATTTATTTTAGTTACAATAATCAAAATACTGTGGTATTGGCACCAGCACAGATAAAACAGATTACTGAAACAAAACAGAGTCTAGAAATAGGCGCAGACATATTTAGACAAGCAAGTTTGAACAAGAGCACAAGAGTAATTCAGTAAAGCAAGACTTAAATAGAACTCTGAGAACAACTTGATATCTACATACAAAGACTGGGGAGGGGGAAGCACCCTACAACACACTTTATATCACATCCACAAAGCAAAGTAAGTTGAAAATGAATCACAAAGCCAAATAAAACCTAAAACAGCATTACTTTTAGAAGCATGTAAGAAAATATGTAACCACAAGTTAGGCAGATTTTAGAAGACACTGTCCAAAAATTAGCGTAAAAGAAAAAGTTGATATTTTTAATTAAGCTTAAGTTTTAGGTTTGATGGACTTGCTAGGGATCAAACCCAAAAATTTGTGCAAGGTAGGCAAACATTCTTGTCTGTTCTACATCCTCAAATCATAAATATTCAATCAAAATTAAGAATGTTAGGAGCTGGAGAGTTGGGTCTGCAGTTATGAGCACTGGCTGCTCTTTCAGAGAACCAGGGTTCAATTCCCAGCACCAACATGGCAGCTCACAAACATCTGCAACCCCAGTTCCAGGCAACTTGACACCCTCTTCTGGCCTGTGTGGGAACTGCAGGCACATGGTATACAGAAACACACATGCACTAAACACCTATAAACATGAAATAAATATAATGGTTTAAAATAATGTTTTAAAAAAAACAAAGGTAAAAAATGTCTACTCTTTCAACGAACATATTAAGAATTATGTAAGGCAAAATAAAGCTTTCCTCTTTAGAAGATTAAAAGGTAAGAGAATGAAAAAATAAACCACAATCTGCTGGGGGTAGGGGGATGAGCTTCTTGGCTGTAAGTAGTGCACCTGACTAAGCTTGGTCCTGGCTTTCATCCTGAGCACTGAGAAAACAAAAAACAACAAAAAAGCAACCCCCCCAAAAAAAACCAAACTTGTATCCAGAATATATAAAGAACTTTAAAAACTGAGTCAGAAAACAAAACAATTTAAAAATTCTGATGGGAGCTGAGGAGATGGCCCAGCAGATAAAGCACTTGCTTTACAAGCAAGAGGACCCACACCCCAACCCTGGAGCTTGGAAGGCAGGGACAAGCCATTTCTAGAGCAAGCTGGCTTGCTAGACTATCAACAAGCTCTGGATTCTTAAGACCTGCCTTAAATAAGATGAAAATAATTCAGAAATATTCATAACCTCAATCTCCTGTCCTGTGTATAACACACACACACACACACACACACACACACACACACACACAAAATGAAATTTTAAGAGAAACTTTACCAAAAAAGTTACATATATTCCAGAGGCTGAAATGAAGAGGACTGAGAACTCACCACACAGACCTATGCTATTATTTATATAGACGAAGTTGGTACTCTCAAACTACTGAATCTTAAACAGTGAAAAAGAGATTGGCAGTTTCTTTTGATGTTTTCTAAGAGGAAGTCTCTCTCATTCTGTAGCCCAGGATAGACTAGACCTCATTATGTAGCTTCTACTAGCTTCAAACTTGAGGAAATCCTCCTGACTCCCAAGTGCTGAGATTATAAGTATCAGCTACTGCATCTGGCAAATTGTTGTTGTTTGTTTCTTGGGTTTTTCAAGACAAGGTTTCTCTGTGTAGCCCTGGCTGTCCTCAAACTCAAACATCCGACTGCTTCTGCCTCCTGAATGCTGGGATTAAAGTTGTGTACCACCATCACCCAGCTGGCAGGTTTCTTAAATGTTAAATATACCACTACCATATAATCCAGCCATTTTATTCCTAAGCTTCTATCCATTTGAAATGAAAAGTATGTCTATCAAGTACACTTTGCAGCAGCTTCACTTGTAGCCCCCAGACAACCCATATTTTAGTCAACAGTTCAGTGGAAAAATTGTAGTCTAGTAATTACAACTCAAGAATAAAAACAAAAACCACTGACACACCAGAGTACAACACAGGTGGATTTCAAAATAATGAGGC
>PVIH01005914.1:13041-117615 GCA_004025045.1 Sigmodon hispidus
AAAAAAAAAAAAAAAAAAAAAAAAAAAAAAAAAAAAAAAAAAAAAAAAAAAAAAAAAAAAAAAAAAAAAAAAAAAAAAAAAAAAAAAAAAAAAAAAAAAAAAAAAAAAAAAAAAAAAAAAAAAAAAAAAAAAAAAAAAAAAAAAAAAAAAAAAAAAAAAAAAAAAAAAAAAAAAAAAAAAAAAAAAAAAAAACACTGAAGTTTCAGTTATCTGCTATATAACTATTTATATAAAACTCTACAAAATGCAAATGGGGAGAGCAGATTGAGACTTGTTCAGAGACAGATAAAATATAAGCTGAGGAAGAAGAAGAGGCAGGGGAGCATTGAAAAACTTTGGGAAGTTAAAAAAAAAATCCATTATCTTATTATCTGGCTATCTAGGCTTTTGTTGCTTGGTTTTGGTAGCAGTAGTAGAGAGTGAACCTAGGACCTCAGATATCTAGGCAAGCACTCTGCCTCTGAGCTACAGCCTCAACCCTCTTCTTCCATTTCTTGTGGAGAAGATAACTCCAGGGCCATGTACAGTTCTTGCTTTATTACTGAGCTACATGCCCAGCCCCAGCTATATTTATCTTGTTTGAGTAAATCTAATGTTGATTTCATGAGGTTCCCCATGTCAAAATTACTGTACAAACTTTAAATGTGTGCAATTTATTGGATGACAACTGTACCTTAATAAAGCTATTAAAATGACATAGCAATAGTCCAGTGGTTCCCAACTTTCCTAGTGCTTCGACTTTTAATACAGTTCTTCATAGTGTGGTGACTCTCAACCATAAAATTATTTTCATTGCTACTACATAACTAATTTTGCTACTGTTATGAAATGTAATATAGACATCTGATATGCAGGATAACTGATAGGTGACCCCTGTGAAAGGATGGCTCAATGCAAAAAAAGTTGTAACCCACAGTTGAGAGCCACTACAATAATCCATTCTCAACTACATAAGCACTTGTATTTTTAAATCCAGATAACTGAGTTTCCAAGTTGCCACTTTAAGTAGACGCAAACCAACATTTCCAGAATATGAATAATCTGCCAAGAACTATATCAGTCACTTCATATGTGCTAACCTTACTATCATTATCTTAAAGCTACTAGTTGTAAAACAGAAGCAGGAAGGTAAGAAGAATACCACAAAACTCTAGAAACCAGGTAAGGCCTCTTTCTCTGCTTACCCCTTTTAGTGCCTAGAGATCAAATATGATACCATCCATAAACCAGTACACTGGAAATCTAAATTAGTCAGAGTTTTTGTTTTATTTGTTTGTTTAAGACAGGATCTCAATATGTTGCCCTGGTACTCTCTAAAATAAATAGCTGTATCCCAGAGTGTCTTTGGAATCCTCCAGCCTCAGTATCAGAAATGCAGTACTACACCTAGCTAAAAACCTATAAATTTAACTAGAATTTTCACTACAGTGGATGATTAACATTGGATATTTAAATTTTACGTTTTTATATAATAATTTTTAAAGAAAAAAGCTTTTATGCTTTTTAAAAATGTAAGGAATTTAAAAATTGAGAAGTGGGCTGGAAGGTGGCTCAGCATTAAGAACACTGGTTGCTCTTCCAGAGGACCTAGAGGTTAAAGTCCCAGCACCACAATTATCTGTAACTCCACTTCAAGAGGATCCAATACCTTCTTTTGGCTTCCTTGGGCACCAAGCACTCACATATTGCACAGGCATATATAAAGGCAGAATATCCACACATATGAAAAATAATTGTTTTAGAAGAAGACAACTTCAAAGACTTTCAAATGTTGACCACTCTTCCAGACCTCTGCCCTGGGAGGAGGGGTCTGAACTGAAGAGCACACTAAAGCAGTTATAGAACAGCAGTGCTGGGGCTGGAACACCAATTCACATAAAAACAAACAAATAAACAAACAAACAAACAAAAAGAAAAGCAGTACCAGCAGTGCCAACAGGAGACAGGTCATGTCTGGAAACACTTTTTCTAAGGGGAGTTGCTATTTTATATCTGATATACAGAATTCTCCTGTAAATACCCCCAATGGATAACACTTTTGTTTGGTCAAATATGGTTCTGTGTAATTTACTAAGTAGTTTCCCCATTATATGTACTTAAATCCCTACTTATTTCCAAAAAGGATTTAAAATGGCTCTTCCAACCACAAAACAAGATATGTTGGCAAGTCCCTAAGGGTTCAATTTTGTCTATTTCTCTCACTCATTTTATTAGGAATCATATTAATTTTATTTTAAATAAGATAACTAACCATTTAAAAATACAGATAGTTTACTAAATTTAAATATTGGAGCGGAAATGTTGCTCAGCAGCAAAGTACAGTTGAGTCTCAGGTTCAATTCCTATCCCCGAAGCACAGAGAGTGAACTTAAAACCAAACTTAGCATTTGGGGGCCCATGTTTTAGTATTCATTATTGACAAGGTCCCAGAACCTTGTATTCTGACACATGGGACTTGAATATTGTTGTGAGGGATTTTTTTTGTTCATTTAGCAGTATCTAGCATACTATATCTAGTAGTAACTCGTCACAAAAAAAGTGTTTCCAGACATGGTCACTGCCAGCTATTGGCAAAATATGTCTAGTTAAGCACCATGGTTCCACAACTACTTTAATATGGTCTTCTACTCTCAAGGCGCAGGTCTGTAAGATTGTTCAACATCTGAAAGTCCTGAAAGATGTCTTACCCAATGATTTTCATTTTTTTAAGAGTCCTTAAATTAATAAAGTAAAAATGAGGGTTTTTTTTTTTTTTAAGTATCCTATTTTCAAACTGAGGGAGCTGGTTCTACAAAATATCCAATGTGTGGGACTGTAATATAGCTCATGTCTCCCAAGTTAGGAAACACACACACATCCACAAAAACCACATGCCAAAGAAATATTAAAAAAAAATCCTTAATCAACCATCAGCCATGGTGGTTAATTTAAGACATCTCAGTACCCTGTTGTAACTCAGCTTTTTAGTTCTGCATTTATGCGGTCCACAGCTTGTCTCAAGTGAGTGTCAAGTTCCACTAAGTGTCCAGTTTCAAACTGCCATTATTTTGTAATACATCTACAGTCACGGTGACTTTGTAAGTCTCAGGCATATCTTTTCAGACAAATCTTGCTTCAGTGACAACTCCAGAATGAAAATAAACGTTAAAAACCTCTACCATATTTAAATAGTTTACATAAACTGTATTTAATTCCTTTCTCATTATACTACAGGAGTAAGTACTTATTAGCTGGCATACATGTAGGAAGGATGAAAACCAAATTAGAGACACAAAATCTGAGCTTGATTTTTTATTTAGTCTCCTATGCACTTAGTAGAAACATGGCATATCTTACACTTTCTCATTTGACCAAAACCAAACATACAACAAAAAGAAGAAAAAAAGAAAAATAACAAAGGCAGCAGACTGTAAAAATCTATTATAATTCATGTGAAACCCTTTTAAGAAGGTAAAGAACCACACAAATCACACAAATGTTGGGTGTTATTAGTGGTGTTAGTTACAACACATTAAGGAAATACACTAAGGAAATATACCCCTAAAACTGACACACCACTAAACGAATAAATCACTTTCCAAGTCATTAGGAAGACTTGAGATGATAAGCTTTGAATTAGAATCCAGACATCTCTAACTCTAACCTCAGTTATGCTATTATTCTATACAGGAATTCCGGTCAACTTTCCTTTACATCGCAAAGTTCTTCATATTAGAAAAAAAAAAAAACAAAAAACAAAAAACAAAAACAAAAACGTACAGAGTTAAAAGTTCTGTAAGTACCTAGTTCCGCCCTTATCGACATTATCTGTGAAAGTAGCCAAAACCCTGTATCCCAAACTCAGCTCGGTTCGGTCTTTGGAAAAACTGAAGTCTGAAGATTGATAGTAAGAAAACGTTAATGAAAACTGAATTCCCTACAGTTCTCTATAATTCCTTCTAAAGGACAGCAAATGAAGAACAGGGTGTATTGAGAGTAGGGCGGGTTCCTTCCCCTACAAGCTTCAGGAACCACCCACTTCCCAAAGAGGTGTAACTGCTTCCTCCAGGTCCTCACCTGCCAAAAAAACAAACTTGAAAGACTAAGGGTTCGACTGCCCAAGCGAGCATTTTGCTTTTCTTTCCACTTGGGTGGGAATGGCATTAGTCATCAGACAAACACACCCTCTCAGCACCGTGACCCACAACACCAAGTGCCCCTGAAGTCTCAGGAAAGACTGAAGTTTACAGCCTGACGCTCGCTCGCTTGAAATAATAACAATTCCGACCAGAACTCAAACGCGGGTCTGTGCGTGTTGGTGCCGATGGGTTTGTGCCAACTGCCAAGGTGCCCCTTCTCCCCTCGCCGCTCGCCCTCCCGCGCGTGGGCGGCCAGAGGCGCCGCCGGCCCTCACTCCCGACCGCGCCAGGACGCAAGGGCGAAGCCCGGAGCTCGCGGGGAGACGGGGCCGAGCAGCGAGGCCGAGGCGTCGCCCCCCGGCCCCCCAAAGTCGCTGCCCTCCTCACCGATGACGATGCGCAGGTGCTTGAGGCGGGTCAGCGCGTCCTTCTTAGTGTCCAGCACCTTCTGGGTGGACTTCTTCACATCCCCGTGCGGCTTCTTCGAGAACATCGTGCGGCCGCCGCGGCCCCTCCCGGCCGCGGCCCGACTGCCCAGCGCAGGCGGTGGGCGGGGAAGAGGCTAGCCGTGGCGGCTCATGCGCTCCCCGGCCACCGCCGCAGCCGCGCGGCCCCCGCTGCACAGAACCTGCGGCCCCGGCTCCAATATGGCGGATCCGAGTCGCGCGCTGCAGCGACGAGGAGACGCGAAGCGGGGGCCGCCGCCGCCCAGGCCGCAGCCCGGGCCCCACAGGCGCGGAGATGGAGCGCTCCGCCGCGGCGCCTCTCCACTCTCCCTGAGGCCCCCTTAAGGTTGAAGCTAGCAGCTTCAACCGCACGGCGCGGAGGCCGAAGGCCAGTGGTGTGCTGGTGATGGAGTTTCACGACTCTGCCGTCGGTGGCGAACGGTCCCCGTGGCAACCGCCTTCTGACGTCAAAGGCTCGTGACGTCATGCCAGAGTGAGCTCATTCCTGCCGCTATACCTTCTCGGTTTCCTGTGTTAGAAACGGAGATGAGCAAGAAAGCTAAAGAGGGTGTCCTTCGCCGTGTGCTGGTTGTAAACAGCAGGGGTTTTTTTTTTGTTTTGTTTTGTTTTTTACCTTAAGGTCTTTCTTAAGGTCTCCACTCTTTAAAATCGCTCCCAGTAACTTAAGATAAATATCAGAGAAGATGTGCAAGGCCAGCTTGATACCAGCTCTGAAGCCTTGACTGTAATGTCATTTCACTTTCTAATTTGGATTCTCCCCCTGGTTTGCAAAATAATGGTTTAAAATGTACTGTGCTTTAGAGATGCGGAGGAGTGTGTCCCATCCGTGCACATGGATGGCTAGGGCTACAGCTTTCTGGTGATCTCCAGTAGCAAAAATTAGACATAAATAAATAAAATATCTTATACAAATAAACAAGTCTCACCATATATCAGAGAGAACAATTAAGAAATCTAGATGATTGTAAGGGCTGACTTAGCATGTGAAGTACTCAGATAAATCCAAAGAAAAATTCATCGAGTCCAAGTAAGACAGTAACTGTGTGTTAGTGCTCTCCTGTCATCCTAGTTTGGGAGGTGAAACAAAATTCAAGGCCAAGATCAGCTACATTAGACCATGTCTCCAAATCAAAATAAAAAATGAAAAATATAGATAATAATCACAGGATTATGCAACTCTTGCTTACTTGTCAGTGTCTGTTATGAAATAATTGAGGTTTTTTTGTACACTGTGAGGATATGTCTCTGCCAAGGCACCTTCCGATTGGTTTAATAAAAGAGCTGATTCCACCTACAAGTGTCTCTCATTGCCATATCTAGTACCCAGGCACCTACTGGTTTGCCTTCTGACACTCTGAATTCCTATTTGTTGGAGGTTTTTGCTTGTATTTTTCTTTTAGAGATTTTTAATGATTTATTTTTGTTCATTTACTTGGATTTTTGAGAAAGAGTTTCTCCGTGTAGCCCTAGCTGTCCTGGAACTCACTCTGTAGACTCAGAGATCTGCCTGCCTTTGCCTCCTGAGTGCTGGGATTAAAGATGTATACAACCATCATCCAGCACATACATTTATTTATTTACTTATTTATTTTGATGTTTTGCTTGCGTGTATATCTATGTGAGGGTGCTGGATCCTCTGGAACTGGAATTACAGACAGCTATGAGATGCCATATGGATGCTTGGAAGTTGAACTCAGGTCCTCTGGAAGAGTAACCAGTGCCCTAAACCATTGAGCCAATTTATTTTCACATTAAACACTCTCTATGTGTGTCTCTGTCTCTCTCTTTCTCTCTGTCTCTCTCTGTGTGTATGTGTGTGTGTGTGTGTGTGTGTGTGTGTGTGTGTGTGTGTGTGTGTATACCTGGGCACACATGAGTGCAGGTGTTTTTTGGAGGACACAGGTGGTGTTGAAGCTGTACTTACAGTTGTGAGCCACCCAGCCTGTGCTGGGAATCAAACTTGTGTCCACTGCAAGAGCATGTGCTCCCTTAACTACTGGGCCATTTCTCCAGCTCCCTTCTTTTCAAGTTTTACATGAAATCTACAGAATACTATGTCTTTCATCTAGCTTCTTTCATTCAACATAGCATTTTTAATGGTGATGCATCATCGTGTTATCAGTAACATTTGTCTTCAAATAGTAATTAACCAGTGAGTATAACAGTATGACCTTCCAAAGTCCATATGGAAGAAGCAGCAATTAGTAGGAGGCATCTGAAAAGTAACAAGATACATAAAAATGGGTATCTAATCTGGTATGTAAAAAGATTTGAGAAGTCTTTTTTAAGCATGTCAGAAATGAGGGGTTCCCAAGTCTTTGTAAAATATTACAGCATGATTTATAAGTGTATAAACTGATGGCATGACTGTTCCATGTTATGGTTAAGAACAAGGCTTTTATTGTAAATATGAGAGAGAGAACAGCCAGAGGTGTCTGGAGGAGTCCAGAGAAGAGAGAGAACGTAGAAGAGTGGACATGGCCAGCAGACTGGGCCTGGCCAGGAGAGGAACAGGGCAGAGGTTGATATGAGAGTGCCTAGCTCACTGTGGGTGGTACCACGCCTGGGCACATGAGCCTGAACTGTATGGAAAAAGCAGGCTGAGCAAACGTTGGAGAACAAGCCAGAAAGCATCATCCCTTCCTGGTCTCTGCTTCAGTCCCTGCCTCTGGGTTCCTGCCTTGAGTTCCTGCCCTAACTTCTCTTCTTATAAGCAGAAATAAAGCTTTTCCTCCACAGTTGCTTTTGGTCATGGTGTTTATCAATAGAACCCTAACTGGGAAAGCCATACAACCATGAAAACTGATCACTGTGAACGCTTCCTAAGGTGTCTTTGTTAGTATATACCCATCCTATATTGTAATGCACACAGACATATGCACAGTGCATTGCTATCACATTTGCCTTCATTCCCTTTCTTGATCCCACCCTCTTGTTTCTCCTCACCACTCTTACATTCATGTCTTTTTAGTGTGTGTGATTTAAGAAAGATGAGAAAAAATTCTTATTTACCCTAGAGATGGCAAAACAGCTTATTATAATTTATTTATTCATTTATTTTTAGTTTATGTAAAATGTGTTTTTCTAGCATGCATCTAAGCACACCATGTATATGCAGTGCTCTCAGAGGCCAGAGAGGATGGCAGGTCCCTGGAACTAGAGTTACAAGCCATTGTGAAACACTACATGGGTGATGGGAACCAAACCACTGAGCCATCTCTTCAGAGCCAACAAAATGGTTTTTAATATATAATTCTACAGAATCGGATGCCAGCACAGAAGAAAGGCAAAGCTGATTTGGTACAAAACAGTGGGTTTTTTTTTTTTAATCCTCTATGGCAAGAAATTCTTGCTCTCTTTTTCTGCAGGCTGGTACTTCAGATAGATATGTTCTTCATGCTCTTCCAGCACAGCATCCTTCCTAAATTCACATCCTATTGGTTCAGAAGACTGCTTGTTACTTTCCACATCTTAGAACTCCAAGGCCAGAAAGTGCCAGCCTCCAGCTAGCTGAGAGGGGAACATAGCACCTCCTTCATACTTGTGACTCTGATGACTTCCAAGGGTATCTCATACTGAAAATGAACCATATCATTTATCTTTCACATTCTCTGATGCATTAGGGTTATTTACAGTATGAGTAAGAGTTTGCTTAAAGGAGCACTGGGCAGCTTACCAGTGACTACACCACTGAAGAAAAACGTCTCTCCACCCCTCATCCACCATTAACTACATATCAATTTTCAGGAAGGGATGGGCCCCACAAATTACTTGCCCCACTGCATCTGTGTGTTGATGGGCCCAATCTTGTGCAACTTTTCAACAAGTAACCAGGACTATGAGTTCAAAAGTGCAACAGCATGCCATATCCTGGTCACAGCATTCCAAACCTCTCCCAACTTGCCAGGCTGGTAGATTCTTTCTAGCCCTTCTCTGTAGGGAGCCATGTAGCTTAGTTTCAGACCAATAGGTGAGTACTTATCCAATCGGTGTCTAGATGAGGCAAAAGCCTGTTGGGACAGTCTCACCCAGCCAGGACCAGTGGACTTCGGGATAATGCAGAGAATACTGCTAGAACTGCTCATCTGGCACACTCACACACTCTCTTCTCTCTCATTGATGAATCTCTTGGTGATTCTAGTGTCATTTTGTCAATCATGCATGAGACAGATGAGATCATTCCTGGAAACTTTATTTTTTTTTCTCTGGAATATTTTCTCATGAAATTCTTTGGGAGCTGATGCTTCTCAGGTTTCTTGTCTGGGAGTACCAGCTGTCAATTCAGACACTAGGAGCTTTTCTAATTCAGTACTGAGAAGATTGGAGGCAGATCATCTCTATTTCTGTAGACATGCTTTGAATGAGATTGGTCTTGAAAATATGTGCCTATGTCAATCACCTTTTAGTTCTAGCTGCAGCTGGACCATGGCCCTTGTCTGGTGTTCCTTGTCTTCCTTTAGGGAGCAATATGGGTGTCCCATCATGACTGGGCACTGAAACAGAAGTTTCTCCTTCTAAAGTTGACAGCAGCATATCTATGTGCATAAGCAGTTATTTAAAAGTAAATTTGAGAATCACATCATGTCAATCTAACAAAATAATGGTAGTTTTCTCAATAAGAGCCATGACCTCCTCAACTACAGGCTTTTGAGGGGGGTTTACAATGGGAATTTTCTCCTGTGGAGAAGACATAAAATACAATAAGAAAGCTAGTAGTTAGTCTCATAATAGACTTCTGTAGTCTGAAGTTTCTCAGCCCCACCTAGCCCACGGTCCAGACCCAAAGCCACTTAGTCCCAAATAAACACATAGAGGCTTATATTAATTATAAGTTCTTTGATCTATGGCTCAGGCTTATGACTTGCTAACTCTTATACTTTAAGTTAACCCATATTTCTATTTAAGTTTAGCCACGTGGCTTGAAACCTTTTTGCTCAGTGCAGCCTTCTCCTCCCGCTTCCCCTGCATCTTGCTGTCATCTGCCTCTCTGCTCTCCTTTCCCAGAATTCTTCTAGTCTGCTTTCCCTGCCTCTACTTCCTGTCTAGCTATTTCACCAATCCGCATCTCATTAAACCAACAGGAGTGACAAGTATTTGCAGTGTACAAGGCCAGAGTCCCACAGCAGACTTTCCACTGTTGCATCAGTGGCCACACTTGGCAGTTAGTTTCATTGTAGTGTCCAAAACTGAATAGGGCTCCCTCAGAATTACAATTCTCCCTCAGAGCCTGCATTACACCTTCCAGCACTATGAGAGCTAGGCTGGAGGGGTGGGGGTGGGGGTGGCTTCCAGCTTAGTTCTAGCTGGATATCTGTATCAAATGCATATGACCTTACTATTCACTTCTGATGAGCAACCAACAGCAGGGGCAATTGCCTGTATAATTTGAAGGGGTCACAAGGTTTCACTATACATTTATAAGTTACATATTACAATACAATAAATATATAGATATACACCAATATATGTAATAATTTACATATAGAAATACATGATATATAATAATGCATATTATATATTTAGATCCTCTAAATCCCTCTGTTTCAACCTCCTAATTACTGTACTTATATGTGTACAACATCACACTCAGCACAGCAGCCTTTTGATTATTCTACATTTATTTCTGTGTATATGTGCATGTGTGGAGGTCCCAGTTAATGGGAGTCACTTCTTTCCTTCCACTGTGTGGATTCCAGAGATTAAATCCAGCTCCCCAGGCTTGACTTCACTGCTTGGCTTACCTTCTGAGCCCCTAAGACATTTCGTGGCAAGGAAGATACTTGGCAATAGCAGATGAAAAAATGAATATGTGGTTTAGTCCCTAGTACTACCAAAAAGTGGATACAAAATTAAAATGTGCACACTCTCAGATTTTGAAAGAAATTGTATTTGTAAAATAATTAGAAATAAAGGTAGAAATACTCCCAAGTAGTAATTGTATTTACAAAGTATTTTTAATTTTCTTTTTTATAGTTTCCTTAGTTTCTATTTTCTTTTACAAAAGAAATATGCTGCTTTTACAAAAAAATTTTTTAATTAAGTTTTTTTTAATCTAGTGCACTCATCTTTTGTGTTTTTGTGTGTACTCATGTGTGCATGTTTACATGGAGACATATGGTCAACAGTTGAGTGTCTCTCTCAATTATTCTCCACCATTTATTTATTTTCTTACTTACTTATTTTGAGGCAGGGTCTCATTGTGTAGCCCTGGCTGGCCTTGAACTCCCAAAGATCCGCCTCCCATCTGCTGGAATTAAAAGGCATTCACTACCATAAAAATTATTGTTATCATTTTTAATTATATGCCACATATGTATCTGTGTACTGGTGTGTGCACATGGGTGCAGGTGTTCTCTCAGGCCAGATCCTCTGGACCTGGAACTATAAGAGTTGCTAAACATCAGACATGGGTGTTGGATGAACTGAGGCCCTCTGTAAGGATAGTACATGCTCTTAACCACTGCGCCAACTCTTCAGACCTTCTACCTTTTTTGGAGGCAGTGTTTTGGTCAATCCTGTGTCTCTATCTATGCCTAATTTTCTTTCCTGAGGTAAAAACTATCCGTCACCAATCAGGGACTCTGATTTTCTTTAAAACAGCCATTCAAGACCAGCAAGATGGCTCAGTAGGTAAGGAAACTTGCTGGCAAACATGTCAGGTAACTTGAGTTCAATCCCCAGGGCCCATGTGGTGGATGGAGAAAGCCTCCTTCTGCAAATTATTCTATGACCCCCACATGTGTGTTGCGGCATGTATGCATGTGTGTGCTCACATAAATAAATTTAAACAAAAATTTAAAACCTACCCAAATTCAATATGTACAATGCTAACCTTTGTCATCTTTTCCAAGTTTTAGATCAATTAAAATCTAATGTACTAATTTTAAACTAAATGAACAAAGAAATTAATATGTATTGGGAGACTAGAAACTCTCAAGCAGAGCTAGAGCTGGAGTAGTAGAATGCTTGGGTAGCATGGTGACCCAGCCTGTAATCCCAGCACTGTTGGGGAGAGGCAGGAAGATGAATGGTTCAAAGCCATGCTCAACTATATATTGAGTAGAGGTGAGCCCAAGCCTGTCTGAAAATAAATAAGTAAATAGAAACTCTTTAAAAGCAAGAGGTGTTTTTTAAAGAGCCGCTTTCACCCTCCTAATTCATCTTTCCTTGGGTGGTATACAGCGCTAATGCTAGCATGTTTTCAAGAAACCAACCAGAATCATCTCTTTTAACATTGTATTTATATGTGTGTGGTGTGTAAATGAACATTCATGTGCAGGCGCCAGTGGTTGGTTCTCTGTCACTGCAGCTCACTGATTGGCTAGGCTGGCTGGCCATTGAGCTGCAAGGGTCCTCCTGTCACTGTCCCACTCCCAGTACTGGGATTCCAGAGCATAACACTGGGCCCAGAGTTCATTGCTTTCATGTAGACACTTGGAATCTGGTTCCCATGCTTGTGTGTTGATCAGTAGCTATCTTCCAGCCTCCCCAAATAGAATCTTCTTAAGGTTTCTTTACCCCTCATGTATAATCAACCACCAAGTCCTCAAGATCCCATTTCCCACAAATATTCTTGATTAGTCATCTCAAACTCACTATGTAGTTGTAGTTGACCTTGAACTCCTGAACTCTCTGCCTCCATCTTCTGAGAACTGGAATCACAGGCATGCCCCTACCACACCTGGTTTATGTGGTGATGGGAATCCACCACATGGCCTTGTAGATACTCAATAGAATTTGGAGAAGTCCAATCCCTTTTAAGTAAAATTAAGAGTTAAAAATCGTACCAGTCTTTTCTCTCTTGACTCAATATGTGATTGTCTAGGGACAAGGGATGTAGCTCCATGATATAGTATTTGCCTTGCAAAAGAAAACACACACACACACACACACACACACACACACACGATGGATACATAGATATCATTTTGGGGCATAGTGTGTGCATATTTAGGAAATGTATAGCACTTCTGATCAAAGAACCAAACCCAAACTCAAAGGCTGACTTCAGAGAAACTAAGTCTAAACATAGCTAGGCTTTATACCTTGTTTCTACTTCAACATGATTATGATCAGTATCTTCAAGTTGACGTGGAAGACTCAAGAAAAAAAAGAAAGCAGAGAAATACATTCTGCTCTTTCTGAATGTATTAAGTGGAAGCGAAAACCAAAGAGGAAAAACACAGAAGCAAGTACACTGATTGTGGTGAACGGACGTCGGTGACTTGCAGGTGTATTTTTCTGCTGTCTTCTCCCACCCCAGGCTGAAGCAGCCACTCTCCTGGACTCTTCCCTCCCCACAAATCTCTTGAATGAGTTTTGAGTGACGACCTTCTTCCAACTTCTCCGGGGAGGCCCTCCCCTGCTGGGGCAGAGCTGTTAACTTTCCCTGAAGCCGGTCTGTAACCTGCCGCGGGTGCTTACTGTGGCCTGTGGTGTTCACTGGCTCCCGAGTGCCTGAATATCTTTCCTTTGGGCTGCAGTGCTCAGTGTGCCTCGGCTCCTGATGGCCAGGATCTCTTTCCATCTGTGCTGCACAAACACCTACAGCTTTGATAGCTGTAGCCTCAGCCGGGGCCTCCGTCTCTCAGAAGTGAGCACTCTGTGGCCTCTCCTCCAGCTAGGTGAGATAAGACTGAGATAGACCAAAGAGGGGAGGCATGAGCGCTTACACCTAGCAGGACTGGGATCATCAAGATACAAATCCTGGACACCGGGAAGTGCCTGGTTAACCAGTGGACCAGGCCAAGTTTACAAACAGCCCAGTGCCTGCTTAGTGGAGACCCACACCTGACTGGACATGTCCTGCTGTGTTTTCTTCTCATCATTGGCCTATGGGCTAATCTCTCTGGTGGCGGGTCAACCACCAGACTGGATGACTCTATGTTGAATTACAGTTTTCCCGTGCTGCATCTGTTTGACTAGGGATTTATTTTCTTTGGAAGCTTTGGGTTGGACAAACACTTGAGACACCCAGAGGCCCTACCCCATGTGTGCCCTGCCCCCCCAAAGCACAAGCTACTACAATGTGCAGATATGGGCTAGAGAGGTAGGAGAGAGAGAAACAGAACAGCTTGAGCACTATGAAGAGAGGTGGATCTGGAGACTCAAAGGTGAAGAAGAACAGTCTGATATGAATAGCCTGTGAAGCTACCTGATGTCGTGGTGAAGTCTGGGTCCATGGCCATGCAGCAGCAAAGGTTCATGTCCATGGCCCATGTTACTACGAAAAGCCATGTGTATGTCTCTGGTCTTCATTGCAGCCTATCCACTGGTTGCACAGAGTTGGTCCTGACCCTCACCAACTCTGGCATTTAGGAGAGTGGGCCCTGCATCTCCACTGGGTAGCATAGTAGAGCTAGCCCTGGTGTTACAGGTGTGGATGAACCTCCTTGAGGGCATGAAAGTGGGAGAACTGTCCCGAGTCCTAGCTGCCTATGGCATTGGATAAGCTAGCTAGAGCAGTGTTGGAGATGTTATTATGGTGATAAGGATGCAGGAGAGCTGACCATCTCAGCTCAGTCCACATCCAGGGATATGAGTTATCCCATCCTAACATCCACCTCATCTATGAACTTCTCAACCACATGTAAAGGGGCCAGTCCTGCAGATCCAAAGCTGCAGGATCTCCACAACAGGGATACCCAAGAGGAGTCCTAGAGAGGATGCAGTATTAATAGGGTAGCAGAAGTTAGGAGGCTCAGCCAGTCCAGTGACTCACTGCAGTGAACATTTGTGAGTAAAGATGTGTGGACTAAAGGCTATACTGTGTGACTCACTGTGACACACTACAGCTGCCATGATGTAGTTTTGGTTTTGTCTTTTTTTATTTCATTTAGGGGGATGGGGTTGCAAGAGCAGAGCACAGATAAGAAGGGACAGAGAGATGCATGGGTGCATGATGTGAAATCCACAAAGAATTAATAAAAAGGAGGGAGAGAGTACTTGAAAATAATTGTGCAAGTCCTGTGTGATAACTCTCATTCCTATAAACCCAGGTCTTGGGAAACTGAGGCGGGTGGATTGGTAGAAGTTCAGGGTCAGCCTGAGTTTCATGGTGAATACCAAGCTACATAGCAAGACCCTGTATCTCCCCCAAAGGAACACAGACTCAGCCTGCCTCCCAGAACTTGAAGTCCTCTCCAGTGACATTCTCCATGCTTTACTCTGCATGGCAGTCAGTCTACCTACATCTCTCTCACATTACACAATAACCTTTACCGAAGATAAGTCCCATTAATTTCCTCTGTTTCACAGTTCTGGGCTCTCTCTTCTCCTCCTTTCCCATCCCCCCCTCCTTCTCTTCTGTCTTTCTCTCTCCTCGGCCCATGATACTGGCTGTGTAGCAGATACTCAGTCTGCTTGTGTGCAAAGATTGTGTAAACAGCTTACTTAATTTACGCAAATATATTTGAGTTCCCATTTTCTTTGATGTCAGCTCAATAATGACAATATTCTTAAGGATAACACCAGAGGGGGAGAAAGGTTGATGGTGGGAGGCAAGAAAAAAGGGGAAGACGTGCTTAATAACAGTAAACCAAAATGTCAGAAAGGTGAATGCTTTGTGAGTTTGAACCACACTGAAATATATTCTATGCTTTCCTTACATTTAAAAAAAATGGGAGTGTCCAATGCTGGAGTCAAACCCACAGCTTGACAAGTGCTGGGTAAATGTTTGTCACTAAGCCATATGTTCAGTACCATATTTTTTAAGATTTATTTATTTATGTTATGTATATGAGTGCTCGATCTGCATAAATGCCTTTATGCCAGAAAAGGGCACCAGATATCACTATAGATGACTGTGAGCCAGCATGTGGTTGTAGGGAATTGAACTCAGGTCCTCTGGAAGAACAATCAGTGCCTTTAACCGCTGAGCCATCTCTCCAGCCCCAGTCTCATATTTCATGTGTGTCAGCTGTGAGATCATGTCTATGCTTTTGACTAAGACCAAATATAGAAAGTACCAACTGTGGAAATTCAATTACTATTAAAGTCTTACAATATCAGTATATAATATATAGTTGAGGTAAAAATGAAGTTTAGAGAATAGGAAAAAGACAGGGAATCTATATCTTTTAAGCACTAAAGTGTAAACTGTGCTATTCACCACAGATGGCAGAATGATAAACAAAAAAATTTGAGACGGAATACTGTGTATACCACACTAGCTTCAAACTCCATTGTAGCCAAGGATGACTTTGAACTTCTGATCTTCTTGCTCCATCTCATGAGTGCTAGAATCACAAACCCTCACTCCACACTCAATTTTACGCATTGCTGGGACTGAAACCAGGACCACATGAATGTTAGGCAAGCACTCTATAACTGAGCTACGTTCCCATTCCCTTTGAAAATATTTTTAAAACAAAAGTATTTAGTTAGAAAAGCATTATTGTTATACCCCCTTTTGGTGATATATTTTATATTTAATAAAATCAGCCTGAAATATCAGAGGACAGAGCCATCTCTCCAGCCTTTGTTTTTTGTTTTGTTTTGTTTGGTTTTTGTGACAGGATTTTCTATGTAACTATTCTAACTGTCCTGGAACTTGCTTTGTAGATCAGGCTGGCCTCAAACTCACAGAAATTCTCCTGCCTCTGCCTTCCAAGTGCTGGGGACTAATGGTGTGTACCTACCTCAGCCTGGCTCCTTATTGCTTCTACAGAATCCCACACCCTCTGCCTATGCCCCCTTAAATATCTTCTTCACCCAGTTGTTTCACTTCCAGGTTCAACTCTGCATCATATTCCAGAGTTAAGATTAAAGGTGTAAGCTACTGCTATTTGGTAGTTAGGCCTTGAACTCACAGAAACACAGAAAAATCTCTGTCCCTGGAGTTATGGGATCAAAGGCTTGAGTTACCACTCTCTGACCCTCCTGGCTTGGCTGTCAGTAGATCTGTTCTCTGATATTCCAGGCTGATTTTATTAAATATGAAATATAACACCACACCCCCTAATCCTTTAATGTCCAAATAGAAGACAGCTAGTTCTTACAATGTGAGACCACACTAGACGTTCAAAAGTGGCAGCCTTGTGAAGATGGGTTGCAATAGGGAATTTGAAGGCATGTGGGCAAACATCTTTTGCCCTGTAGAAAAGAATTCTATGCCTTAAATGTATTCTTTATCTATGTAAAACTTTGAAACATTACACATTTTTCATTTGGAAAAAGGAACTGTACATTGAGATATCAGGTGTTAAATTTCATTAAATAACATCAGATAATCATACAGTTCAGAAAATCCTTTAAGTACTAGAAGTCTATTGTGCTCACTAAGGTTTTTCAAATTCTTAATTTTACTGGAAAGCTTGATCTTTTTTCCTGTGCTGGAGACTGAACCTAGGATCTGTGTACATGTGAGGACTATAAGGATAACCAATGCTCTTCTGTGGAGCTGTATCCCAAGCCCAGAGAAGATTGAATTTTACCATTGGAAGCAAAGACCTGTTCTTATAATACATAAGAAAGCTCATCTCACTTTTCAGAGGTGTTTGATACTTCTTTCTACTCTTTTCTTGAAGATCTATGAAGACAAGCTGTGCCTATTTTGTTTGTCAAACAATCTGGGCTGGAGAGATGACTCAGGGGTTGAGAGCACTGACCCTTCTTCTGGAGGACCTGAGTTCAATTCCCAGCATCTGCATGGCAGCTAACAACTGTCTGTAATTCCAAGATCTGACACCCTTACACAATTATGCCTTGTAGGCAAGACACCAATTCACATAAAATAAATAAATATTTTTTAAAAATTGTACCACACCTGTCATATAATATGCATTCAGTAAATAATATACTAGTGAATAGTCAAAGAAATTTGGGGGGGACAGGGTCTTTCCCTATCTCAAGCCGGCCCAGAATTCACTATATAGCCTAGGCTGGCCTTCAACTCGAGGTAATCCTCCTGCATCAACCTCCCAAGTAGAGCTTGTAGGCATGAACCACCATACCTCTCTCCCCCTGTGTGTGTATGTGTGTGTGTGTGCATGTGTACAGATGCCCATATATGCCAGAGAGTTGTGTATTTTCCTCTATTGCTTACCTCCTTACTAGTGTAGACAAGGTTTCTTACTAAATCTGAAACTCACTAATTGGCTAGACTGGCCAGACAGCAAAGCACCAGGATTCCCCCTTTTCAACCTTGTAGCTTTGGGACTACAAGAGTACTCTGACATGTTCTGCTCTTTTACATGGATTTGAACTCAGGTCCTTATGCTTGCACAGGATGCACTTTATCCACTAAACCATGCACCCAACCCCTCCACAGAGAAGGAAAATTTAAACAATAATAGTAAGTTATATTGGAAAACTTTAATATATTTTATTCACTACTTCCATTTTTAAAAAAACCATATACAGTAGCTCATGCTTGTAATCCCAGCACTTGGGAGGCGAGGCAGGCAGGTTATAAATTTGAGACCAGCCTGGGCTACATAGTAAGTTCCAGGTTAGCCTGGCATAAAATCAGTCTTATCTGGTTGCTAATGTACTTCTCTTAAGTTTCAATTTACAGATGATATGACAAAAATGTTGGTACTAGTTATTAATGACAACCTCTGTTATTTTGTCTTAGGTTTATAGGTTTACAGCATCGACCTTGGTCCATCCGTAGTGACAAATTTGGGGCTTGTGTGACTGGTGTTTCGTCCCCACCATGTGGCAGATCTTGGAATTGTTTGCTTTCCATCAGACACAGGACCTACAGACTGAAAACAAATAAGGAGAATAAATGAGACTTTAATAGGGAATTGCAAGAGTGAGTAGTGGCTCATTCTTAAAATACTAACACTGAGAAGTGGAGGCAGGAGGATTATTAATATCAAAGATAGTCTGAGGGGGACTGAAAGACTGAAAACAAAAAAGAAATTTTAAAACAAAAAAACCCTCCGTGTTTAAATTTTGCAAACAGGTGGAATTGAAAACATTGTATATTTGAGGTTTTTTTGTTTTTTCAAGACAGGGTGTCTGTGTAGCCCTGACTGTCCTGCAACTAGCTGTGTAGACCAGTCTGGCCTTGAACTCACAGAGATCTATCTGCCCCTGACTCCCAAGTGTTGGGATTAAAGGCATCTGCCAGCACCACCGAGCAACATTGTAAGTTTTAAATATTTTTTAGATAATATACACAATAGTGAGATTTATTATGTCATTTTCATATGTGTATATCACTATACACTCATATTCATCTTTATCCTCATCGGATTTCTTCCCCACCCCACACAATTGTTCTCCTGTTTTTCTATCTTATACATATGTGTGTGTGCATCATAAAAAAAGAAATGAGGTAGTGCAGAGTTTTAGTCCTATCACTCAGAAGGCAGAGGCAGGAGGCTCTCCATGAGTTTGAGGCTAGGGCTACACCGAGAAAGCCTGTCTTGAAAAACAAGGAGGATGAGGAGGAGAAAGTGCAGTAAGTGCCTTTCTGAGTCTTAAGACAGGACGACTCTAATTCCACCCATTTCTGCTTTTGCAAATGATACAGTTTTCTTCTTTATGGTTGAATAAAATACACTGTGTACATATGCCACAGGTTTTGTTTTTATCAGCTGATAGGCATGCAGGTCAGTTCCATTCCTTAGCTGTTTTGAATAGTGTTACAATAGACATAGATGTGCAAGTGTGTCTGTGGTGTGCCTGGATTCCTCCAGGTGTGCACAGAGGACTGGGAGTGTAGTCATATGATGTTTGGTTTGGTTTTGAGACATGGCCTCACTGTGTAGTCTTGGATGACCTGGGGCTTGCTATGTAGACAAGACTAGCTTTGAGCTTAAAACAGTTCTCCTGTTGATGCTTCCTGGGTGCTGGGATTATAGCTGCACCACATGCAGCTTATGTCATAATTCTAGTTTGGGTTTTGTTTTGTTTGTTATTGGAACCTCTGTATCAGTGATTCTCAACCTTCATAATCTTTAATATCGTTGTGGTGACCCCCAACCATAAAATTATTTTTGTTGCTACTTCATAACTGTGATTTTGCTACTCTCATAAATCATAATGTAAATATCTGTCATTTCTTATGGTCTGAAGAAACCCCTTTGGTCATTTGACCCCCTAATGGGTCAAGACTTGCAGATAGAGAACCACAGCTCTGCATTGCCTTCTGTGAAGGCTGCATTCCCACTAGTGTGTAAGAGCTCCTCTGCCACCTGCGTCTTCACTGTTTGTTCCCTAGTGATACCATTCTGACTGGTAGGAGGTAAGATTTCAGTGTTCTGACTTGTGTTTCCTTGATGGTTAAGGAAGTTAAGCAATTCTTTTTTTTGTTCAACAAACAAAAGATTTAATGTTTCCTTTCTTCCCCTTCTTTATGACAGTCTCTGCATAAACATGACCCAGTTTGGAGACTCTGAAGCAGAGAAATTCTCATACATTTGGTCCAAGAAATTCATGTAAAAATGTTCACACAGGCAACTAATTTTTATTTTTTGAGGATTATAAAAGTTATATTTATTCATGAAGTTCCATTCATTTTATTCTCTTAAGGAAATGTAGAATTGCTTAGACACCAAACTTTTCAAGTAAGTTTTATTTTTATGAATTATATGTAGTGCACAAAAAGGACTGGTACAGCTAAAAGTCTGACACCCCAATGTGGGGATTCCCTCTTCAGAATCTCCAGTTTAATCAAGCCTGTACCATAGAAAGTAAAAACTGTACAGAAGCCACCAGCTCCGATTGGACCAAGAGGTGCATGACTCTTCTCCCAGCTGGAGCACCCAGTCTATAGGACCTAGGCTCCAGGGCACAGCCCCTGCCTCCCTATCCCCACTCACTGCTGCCAACAGGAAAGATTCCTGTGGGCAGGCCTCCCCACCAACACCACCCATCTGACCCTGTGATCTACAAGTCTCATTCCATCTCCAAACTCACTCACCTCCTGTGACTTCAGGGGCTCCTTCAGACACAGATTCCACCAGCTCCTACTAGACTAAGAGAGGCTCCTTCAGACACAATGATCTCATAAGCTGATTGGAGGAAGAGATAGGTAGATGCCAGTGCAAGAATACATACAACAACATAAAGAGGAATATGGCACCACCAGAATATAGCTGTTCTACAACAGCAAAAGAGCTGAACATTACAATGTAGAAGAAGCAGAAGAAAACATCCTTAAAAATAACTTTATAAAAAAATGATAGTGAGACCTTTAAGGAGAAAATAAAACATTCTCTTAAAGAAATTAAGGAAAAACAAACAAAAATTGGAATAAATCAATAAATCCTTTATATAAAACCAAGAAAAAGCAATCAAACAGGTGAAGGAAACAGTTCAAGACTTGAAAATTAAAATAGAAGCAATAAAGAAGACACAAATTGTGGGAGTGTTGGAAAGGGAAAATCTGAGTAAACAGGAACTATGGATGCAAGCATAACTAACAAAATACAAGAAATATACAAGAGCTTCCCTGGCATGGAAGATATAATAGAGGAGATAGATACATCAGTCAAAGAAAACACTAAAGCCAAATCAGTCATAACACAAAATGTCCAGGAAATCTGGGACACCATGAAAAGATCAAACCTAAGAATAATAGAGATGGGGGCTGGAGAAATGGCTCAGAAGTTAAGAGCGCTGTCTGCTCTTCCAGAGGTCCTGAGTTCAATTCCCAGCAACCACATGGTGGCTCACAACCATCTATGAAGATATCTGGTGCTCTCATCTGTACACTGTATATATAATAAATAAATATTTAAAATATGAATAATATAGATAGAAGGAGAAGAATACCAGCTCAAAGGCACAGAAAATATATTCAACAAAATTATATAAAAAAGCTTTCCCAACCAAAAGAAGGAAATGTCCATGAAGATACAAGAAGTTTACAGAACATCAAATAGACTAGACTCCCCCCAAAATTCTCTCACCACATGGTAACCAAACCACTAGACATACAGAATAAAGAAAAATATTAAGAGCTGCAAAGAAAAAAGGCAAAAAATAATTTATAAAGGCAGACCCATCAGAACAACACCTGACTTCTCAATGGAGACTCTGCAATCCTGAAGGTCCTGGATAGATGTTATACAGACACTAAGACACCATGAATGGCACCCCAGACTATTATACACAGCAAAACTTTCAACTATCATAGACAAAGTAAACAAGATATTCCACAACAAAACCAGATTTAAACAATACCTATCCATAAATTCATCCCTACAGAAAGTACTATAAGGAAAACTCTAACCTAAGGAAGTTAGATGTACCCACAAAAACACGGGCACCCCGCAGATAATCCCATAGCACCAAATCTCAAAGAAGGGAAACACACACACACACACCCCAAAAAATAACAGGTCATTATTATCCCTTAATATCAACAGACTCAATCTGCCTATAAAAAGACACAAGCTAACAGCATAGATACAAAAGGATCCATTCTTCTGTTGCATACAAGAAACACACCTCAACTTCAAAGACGGACATTACCTCAAAGTAAAGCATTGTGAAAAGACTTTTCAATCAAATGGACTTAATAAGCAAGCTGTTGTAGCCATCCTAATATCTAACAAAATAGACTTCAAACTAAAGTCAGCCAAAGAGACCAGGAATGACATTACATAATTATCACAGGAAAAATCCAAGATGAAGTCTCAATTCTGAATATTTATGCCCCAAAAACAAGGGCACCCACATATATAAAATAAACACTTTAAAGCTTAAATAGCATATCAAACCACACACACTAATAGTGGGAGACTTTAACACCCTACTATCACCAATAAACAGATCTGTCAGACAGAAACTTAATAGAGAAAAATAAGAGATTTAACAGATGTTATGACTCAAATGGATTTAATAGATATTTACAGAACATTACACCCTAACACAAAAGAATATATCTTCTTCTCAGAGCCCCGAGGAACCTACTTGAAAACTGATCACATACTTGGTCACAAAGCAAATATCAATAGATACAAATAATTGGAATAACCCCTTGTATTTTATCAGATCACTATGGCTTAAAGTTAGAATTCAACAACACAAATTACAAAAGGCCTTCAATCACATGGAAACTGAATAATGTTCTACTGAACCACCACTGAGTCAAGGAAAAAATAAAGATAAAAAACCTGATAGAATATAAAGTAGGAAGAAATCTTGAATATGTTGGCACAGGAGTCTACTTCCTATATAACACTAGTATCACAGACACTGAGAATAACAATTAATAAATGAGGCCTCTTGAAACTTAGAAGCTTCTATAAGGCAAAGGACATGATCAATAAATAAGATAAAATGACACCCTATAGAATGGGAAAAGATCTTCATCAACCCTATATCTGACAGAGTTGATCCTCAAAATATATAAAGAACTCAAGAGACTACACATCAAAATATCAAACAATCCAAATAAAAAATGGGCTAAAGAACTAAACAGAGAATTCTCAATAGAAAAATCTCAAATGGCCAAAGGACATTTAAGGAATTGCTCAACATCCTTAACCATCAGGGAAATGCAAATCAAAGTGACTCTGAGATACCATCTTACATCTGTCAGAATGGCTAAGATCAAAAACACTGAGGACAGCCTATGCTGGAGGGGATATGGAGCAAGGGGAACACTCCTCCACTACTGGTGGGAGTGCAAACTTGTACAGCCTCTTTGGAAATCAGTATGGCAACTTCTCAGAAAATTGGAAGTCAGTCTACCTCAAGATCAAACAATACCACTCTTTTTTGTTGACATTTTTTTATTTAAGTTTTTTTTAAAAACATACCAACCACAGTTCCCCTCCCCTCCTCCCATTTACACACACCCACACACTATTCACTTCTTAAAGAGGATAAAGGTCTCCCATAGGGAATCAACAAAGTCTGGGATATCAGATTGAGGTATGACCAAGGCTCCCCCCCTGCCGTGTCAAGGCTGAGCAAGGTATATTTCTCTATAGATATCTTGATAGAGGGAGACAGACATCATGGGTTAGGGAGAAACCTGATGCTTGGGAAGTTCCCAAGAATCCACAAAGATGACCCCAGCTTAGACTACTAGCAATAGTGGAGAGGGTGCCTGAAACTGGCCTACTCAGGTGATCAGATTGGTGAATACACTGTCACCAAAGAGCCTTCATCCAGTAACTGATAGAAGCAGATGCAGAGATCCACAGCCAAGCACCAGGCCAAAGAGAGGGAAGATGGATTATATGAGCAGGGGGAGGGGGTCAAGATCATGATGGGGAACTCCTACAGAGACAACTTAACCAAGCTAGTGGTAACTCACCAACGTTAGATTGACAGCTGTGAAGCCTGCATGGGACTGGACAAGGCTCCTACATATGTGAGACAGTTGTGTAGCTTGATCTGTTTAAGGGACCCCTGACAGTGGGATCAGGATCTATTCCTGGTGCATGAGCTGACTTTTTGGAGCCCATTAGCTATGAAGGAACACCTTACACAAGCTTGATGTAGTGGGGTGGGGCTGGGACCTGCCTCAATGAGGAGATGGGGGTGGGGTAAGGGAAGGCTGGAAGGGAGAGGGCGGAGGGATGAGAGGGAGATCTGTTGTTGGTACGTAACATGAATAAAAGAAAATTCTTAAATAAAAAATATAAAAAAGAAAAGTACAACTTTGTAACTAAAACATTAAATAATGGATGGTGCAATTTATTCAAATTAGTTCAGAAGGAAGGTGTTTACTAAATTTATTTCAAAATCTTAGAGACTAGATGTGTTAGAATGATAAGACTACTTAATTAGGAATACATGTAAGCATGTGTAAAGATAGATTTCATTAGTCTTTGATAAAGCTTTTGATTCAAAATCATAAAGTAAAATCTCAAAGACATTGTAAAAATTGAATTCTAATATCTTCTTTAAGATATTGTAAACAAACTGTATGATTGTGTATTGTTTTAACTTGATTTTGTTCTGACATCTATACTCATATAGATTACATTTTAGTCAACAAAATTTTAATATTTGGTTTAAGTTACTTAGTCATAAGCTATCTGAGTGAGGGCAGCTGTAACTGACTTGTTTAGCAATTTGAATTTGAAATGCTGTTCATAATTTCTGAGGCTTTAAACTTTTTCCTATATTTTGCTAATTTGTCCATTATATATGATAGCTATTTAAATGCCTATCAAATTAAAATTTCTTCTCTAATATCAAAAAAAGAATGTAAAAACTGGAGCTATACTTCTGCTACTATAAGAGTTGGAATATTCTTTAAAATACAATAAAATACAGTTTCTTATTTATTCCCAAACAAAAATGAACTGTGAGGATATATTCTAGAATCATTCTATCTGTTTGACAATTCATATCATATTTTGGAAGGGTCTTTCAAATGTAAACAAACAAACAAAGACAAAAAGAAAGAAAGAAAAGACCAAAAAAAAATATGTCACCCTAAGTTTGATACTGTGGCTCTGCCAGGTCATTTGTCAAAATATTTACCAAAAGATTTGGACAATAGTTTTCTCCTTAACAAGATAAGACATTTCATTTAATAATGAAAGAGAAAATAGTTTTTAAAAAAGAGAAACAAGAAACAAAAGCAATACAGAAAAAAGTCATAAAAACAAAAATCAAAGCCAACAAACTCCTGAAAGACCAATAAGACAGAAAAAGCCAAAACAAAGCAAAATGAAGCAAAAAGTCCACAATATATCTTTAATTCATTTTATTTTTAGCCAATTATTTCTGGGCATGGGGCCTGTGCTGATGTGTGGTTGATATACCCAGTGATGCATTATTAAAGAAAACTAATCATCCCTTCACAAAATGGTATCAATTGCAGATAGTTTCTTAGTTGGAGGGCGGACCTTGTGTTCAATTCTCCCTCTCATACTGTAACCCCCATCTGGACTGAACCAGTGCAGGTCCTGTGTATGCTTCCAGTCTCTGTGAGTTCATGTGTGCATTGATCCTGTCGTATCTCTCTAGAAGATATTGTTTCCTTGGTATCTTCCATCACCTATGGATCTTAGAATCTTTCTGCTTCCTCTTTTACATAGGCCCCTTAACCTTGAGGGGAAGGCTTATATAAGCTGTGGTCCAGCTTGTTCAAGAATGGCTGTCCATCAATGGAAAGTCCAAGAATCCAGTAGTTGTTTGGTCCACGAGGCTGGATGTCTCAACTGGCCTTCAGTACACACAGGAATTCCAAAGAAGCAGGCTCTGCTCTGATGACAGCAAAGTAATGGACTTGTTAGTAAGAGAGAAAGCAAGCAGGCAAGGAGAGAGCAAGCTTCCTTCTTCCATGTTCACTATATAGGATGGCAGCAGAAGGTGTGGCCCATATTAAAATTGGATCTTCTCACTTCAAAAGATCTGGATTTCCACCTCAAAGATCTTGATTAGTAGTGAGTATGTCTATTTCAAATAACTTAACTAAGAAAAATTCTGTCACAGTTGTGCCCAGCCATTTGAGTTCAATTAATTCCAGATGTAGTCAAATTGACAACCAAGAATAGCCATCACAAACAGAGTAGCTGGATCTTGAGGTAGATTGATGCACAGCTTTTTAAAGAACTGCCACACTGATTTCCACAGTGGCTGTACCACCTTGCACTCCCATCAGCAACAAATAAGTGGTCCCCTTTCCCTATATTCTTCCTACCAGGAGCTGATTTTTGTTTTATTGATTTTTAAAAAATATTTATTTTTACTTTTATGTGAATTGGTGTTTTGCCTGCATGTATAACTGTGTAAGGGTGTCAGATCTTGGAATTACAGACAGTTGTTAGCTGCCATGTGGATGCTGGGAATTAAACTCAGGTCCTCCAGAAGAACAGTCAGTGCTCTTAACCGCTGGGCCATCTCTCCAGCCCTTTATCGATCTTTTTTGATTGACCACTTCTATTGGCATAAGATGAAATCTCAAAACAATTTGGATTTGCATCCTGGTGGCTGAGGGTGCTGACCATTTCTTTAAGTGTTTCCCAGCCATTTGAGTTTCATTTTTTGAGAATTCTGTTTAGTTCTATATTTCATTTTTTTTAAAAAATAGAAGCATATTTAAAAATAAGAAAGTTTGGATTCTTTCTTTGCTAATTGTATCTCCTTCAGTGGTCTTACTGCTCTAGCTAAGACTTCAAATGCTCTATTGAAATGTCTGTAGAGAGAGAACATCTTTGTTTTATTTATGATTTTAGTGGAATTGTTTTGTGTTTCTCTATGTTTAGGCTGATATTGGCTGTGAGTTTACTGCAAAATGCCTTTATTATGTTGAGGTATGTCCTTTTTGTAACTAATCTCCCTAGGATTTTTATCAAGAAAGGATGTTGAATTTTGTCAAATGCCATCTCTGCATTTAATAAGATGGTCATGTGGTTTTGTTTTTTGGTCTGTTTATGTGGTAGATTACATTTACCTATTTACATATGTCAAATCATCCCTGCATATCTGAAATGAAGCCAATTAATCACAGTGGATAATATTTTTATAATATTCTTGGATTTGGTTTGTAAGTGTTTTATTGAGAATTTTTACATGCATTGCTCATAAGGGGTATTGGTCTATAATTTTCTTTTCTGTTGGGTCTATGTATAGTTTTGAAATCAGGATGATAGTGGCTATATAAAAATAATGGGACAATTTTTTCTTTATATTTAGGGGAATAATTAGAGAAATGTTGGTGTTAATTATTCTTTGAAGATTTGGTATAATTCTATGCAGAATCTATTTGCACTCAGTCTTTATTTTATCTTATTTTTTTGGTTGGGATTTTTAATTACTACTTTTATTTCCCTGGTAGTTATGAATCTGTTTGAATTAGTCAGTGATCTTGACTTAACTTTGGTAGGTCATCTGTATCAAGAAATTTATTTATTTTTTTTATGTAATTGTTTGTTTTTACTTTTTACTTTTTTGGGGGCCCACCACCCAATTCTTAAACAAATCACACACAGGAGCTTATTCTTTATTATAAATGTAGGCCTTAGCTTGACTTGTTTCTAGCCAGCTTTTCTTACCTTAAGCTATCCCATCTACGTTTTGCTTCTGGGGTTTTGCCTTTTTTTCTTACTTCTTTATATCTTTCATTCTTACTCCATTGCTGATTGTGTAGCTAGGTGGCTGGCCCTTTTCATCCTCCTCCTTCTCTGGCTATTTCTTCCTTCCTCCTAGATTTCTCCTTCTATATACTCTGTCTGCCAGCCCCATCTGTTCTTTTTCCTGTCTTGCTATTGGTCATTTAATTTTTTATTAGACCATCAGGTGTTTTAGACAAGCACAGTAACACAGCTTCATAGAGTTAAACAAATGCAACAATAAACAAAAGTAATACACCTTCAAATAATATTATACAACACTTTTAGGCTTTCCAGTTTGCTGGAGTACAGATTTTTTTTTTAATTTTTGAACTTTATTCTCACACATATTTATCCTGACCAAAAGTTTCCCCTTCCTCTTTTTGTCTCAACACCCCTCCCATTTCTTCCCATCCACAGTAAGACTAGACACCTTCCCTCATGTGAGACTGGAGGAGGTAACTCAGTAGTGTGAAAAGGGTCCCCAAAGCAGGCAAAAGTAAAGTATGTCCTTATGATTCTCTGAGTTTTCTTAGTGGGGATCTGTTGTGATGTCCCTCTTTTTTATCTCTAGTTTTATTGGTTTGAATCTCCTCTTTCCATCTTTTATTTTACTTGGCTAACAATTTGCCATTTTTGTTGGCTTTCTTAAAGAATCAACTTAGTTTCACTGACTCTTCCTATTTTTGTTATTTTTTTCTAATTTATTAGTTGTGTCTCTGATTCTGATCATTTCTTGCCATCAACTCTATTGGAAATTATTTCTTCTTGTTATAGAGTTTTCAGGTGTGTTGCTAAGTAACTAATGTGACTCTCTCTAATTTTTGATATAGACACATAGTACCTTGCCTCTTAGAACAGTGTCCATTGCATGCCATAGGGTTGGGTATGTTGTGATTTCATTTCACTCAATTCCATTTCCTTCTTCATTTCTCTCTTGACCCACTTTTCAGTCAGCAGTGAGTTCTTCAGATTCCACAAATTTGTACTTCTGTTTCTGTTGCTATCCATCTTTAATCCAACGTAGTCAGATAAGATATAAAGAGCTATTTTCTTTTCTTTTTTTTTTTTTTTGAGACTTACATTGTGTCCTAGTATGTGGTCAATTTCAAATGAAGTTTCATGAGCTACTGAGAAGAAAGTATATCATTTTGTACTTGTGTTGAATGCTTTGTGTATGTGTGTGTACATATCCATTTGATTCATCACACTATTTTAGTACAACATTTCTCTGATTAGTTTTTGACTAGTGAAAGTGTGGTGTTTATTGAGTGAATATCTGCTGTTGCCAGCTCTGGACTCCAGGCAAGTGTTATGCTGTGCAGTCTCTGGTGCTTTAGCTGGTCAGTAGGCAGCATAAATGAAGATAAATGGGCTGAAAGGAAAGGCTGGGGACAGTGGAAAAGAGCTACGGGGACCTGGCTTTGCACTGAGTCTTCAGGGAATGGAAGTCAGATGAATCTCCTTAAGGCAGGCTGGAGAGACAGGAATGGAAGATCTCAAGACTATTTAAAAATGCTAAATCATATTATACTAGTTTTGGAATAATATACATAGGAATAGTATGTACACATCTATCGTAATACGAAACACCAGAGTTGGAGCAATGGTTACTGTGAAAAGAGGAGAGAGTTGCAATGGAGGAGAGCCAGAAACAAGTAGAGTCAGATGCTAAGATCCAACAAAGTGGGGCTGGCAGGTAAAAGTGCATGCCAGCAAGCCTCATGACCTTCAGTACCCAGGATCAATGTCCTGGAAGAAGAGAACCAGAAGTTGTCAGTCACGTGTGCATGCACTTATGCATGAGTGCACATGCACACTATGCCAACATACAAAATAAACAAAAAGACTGGCGAAGCCTAGAGGCAAGTAGTATGGGATATAACACTTGAACCATCTTTTAGGTGTTTCCATTTCTAGCTAAAGTTATAATACTCAGTAAACGTGACTAGAAAATTATATGCTCCAAATTTATAGGAGAAGCAATAGGAGTAAAATGCCAAAATTATTCATGTCCACTGTGCCAGAGTGAACCTAACTGGAGAGGGAGTGGAATAAAATTACCTACACAAAACTAAAATGACAGCGACTCACTATGGGCAGATGATCAGAGAGAAATGCTTTCTGCCTTACACATTAATTTAAGGCTGACTGGATCATGAGAAAATTTAAAACTTCTTTTCTGTAGTGTGTTTGATGTTGTCTTAGGTTTTTTATTACGGTGATGGATTACCATGACCAAAAAGAGAGTTGGGGAAGAAATTATTTATTTGGCTTAAAATTTCCACATCACTGTTCATCACTGAAGGAAGTTGGTACAGAACTCAAACAGGGCAGGAACCTGGAGGCAGGAGCTGATGCAGAGGCCATGGAGGGATGCTGCTTACTGGCCGGCTTTCTTTCTTTTTCTTTTTTTAAACTTTTTTTTTTTTTTTTGCCTTGGTGTTTGCCTGGAACTGGGAACTGGAATTACAGACAGTTGTGAGCTGTCATGTGGGTGCTGGGAATCGAACTGAGGGCCTCTGGAAGAACAGTCGGTGCTCTTAACCGCTAAGCCATCTCTCCAGCCCTGTCAGCCTGCTTTCTTATAGGACCCAAGACCACCATCCCAGGGATAGAACCACCCAAGATGGGCTGGGCCCTTCCCCATTAATTTTTAATTTAAAAATGCCCTATAGGCTTGCTTGCTTATAGCTGGATCTTATGCTGGCATTTTCTCAATTGAGATCCCCTCCAGATAACGCCAGTTTGTGTGTCAGGGTGACATAAGACCAGCCAGGACAGGTATGTATGTTTACATGTGTCTGCAGATGCATATGGACACCAGGGGTTGGGGCTGACTGCCCTCCCCAGTGCATTCCTCTGCAGACACTGAGACAGGGTTTCTCCTGAACCCAGAGTGCACTGGTTGAGCTGCTCTGGATTCTCTGTCCTGCTTCCTTAGTGTTGGGATTACTGGTAGGCCACTGTACCTGTCAGATTTGTCCTTGGGTTCTGGGTGTCTGAATTCCACTTCTGATGCTTTCACAGCAAATGCTTGCCACTCAACTATCTCTCCAGACTATGGCAAGAATTTAGACTCTTTAAAGATTAACTTCTTATTTTATAACTGTGCAGAGAGTCTATGTTTTGCCAGCATTATTCCTGGGCTATTAGGAAAAGCAGGCCTTAAATCCTTGCTTCTTACTCTCAAATTTCCTTCTGTTTGAGGCTGGCCTCAAACTTGTGGCAAATCTCTTGCCTCATCCTCTGGAGTTACCAGGATTACAGGTGTAATCCCTGGCTCCTTCTGTTTGTCTTTGAACTGCAGAAGCAGAAAGCATCTACTTGAGGACCACTGTCTGCCAAGAGAGTATATGCAAGGTCTGGATGTCACAGTAGTTAGCTCAAATCTGAGATCTGTTATCACCTCTATGGCCTCAGTGTGGTAATATAATTTCTCTATGCCTCAGTTTCCTCATGTGTAAAATTAACCCTCAGGTTTGTTATAGAGAATAAATAAACTGACTTTTTAAAAACAAGGCAGATGTAGTGACCAGAAGTCTCAGCACTGTTTAACACACTTTCTTCTGGCAAAGATTAACTGGAGCCAGTGACTTTTGCTCATGGCTGTTTTTATTTGATCTGCACTGCACAAGCAGAACCCAAGGACAGGATGCCAGTAATCTCAGATCTCAGGAAGATGTCTGAATGCTATGAGTTCAAGGCCAGCAAGCCTCTGTTTCATCAAACATGCTCCTAACGAAACAAAAACTTAATTTGAGAAGGTGTTCATATCTTGACATTCCATACAGAAATCTCAACTTAAGTTTCTCTTGAAAATCAGAAGGCCTGATATTGTTGGGCTAAAATTCTTATATCCTAACACTTGAATGGTTGTAACATGGTAGCAGCTAACACACATAAACATTTCTCCTTTTTAGTGTGCTAGGTTGTCTAGGGCTTGCCATTGTATTTTCATACTTGACTTGTTCTCAAGAAGTTCACCGTCCTATAGGTGACTCACAGTGGCTGTTACAGCCTGGAAGGGAAAGATGAGACAGTGTTGCCAAGTGCAGAGCAGAGCCTGGTGGACCTGAGAGCATCTGACACGGTGGAGATGTTCGTGTGGATGTGAGTTGTCAACAAAGAGGCTTTGAAAAAGAAAGGGAAGGGGAGGGGCTTGCAGAGAGAATTCAATGTGTAAAGAAATGGAAGGAGGGACCAGCTTGTGCCCTTGGCAACTATTAAAAGAGCTTTTCTGCAGATTTTATCTAGAAGAGAATGGGTTGATTGAAACAAAATAATAGAAGTCTCTAATTTGGATATTACTATGCAGGAAATGGACAGCTCTGGATATGTCTTCTGTCATTAAATTCCAAATCTAACCTTTAATGTAGTTATGTCTGGATGTTGTTATCACATTTGGTCAAATGCCTTTAGACCTCATTTTTTGAACAAGAAATGCTGTGTTATGTATGCATTGTGTTCTATGAAAAGAATTCATAGAAAATTTATTTTAGGCTTATTAATTTTATGTGTCTTAGTGTGCAGTCTTTTTTTTTCTCTTTGGGGCCCATCACCCAGCTCTCAAATAAACACACAGAGATTTATTCTTACTTATGAATGTCTGGCCCTAGCTTGGCTTGTTTCTAGATAGCTTTTCTAACTTAAACTACCCCATTTCTCTCTCTCTCTTTTTTTTTTTTTTATAAAACTTTATTTATTTATTTATTTATTTATTTGCCTTGGTGTTTGCCTGGAACTGGAACTACAGACAGTTGTTAGCTGCCATGTGGGTGCTGGGAATCGAACCCGGGTCCTCTGGAAGAGCAGACGGTGCCCTTAACCGCTGAGCCATCTCTCCAGCCCCATCCCCTCATTTCTCTTTATGCTTTGCCTCTGGGCTTTTTTTTTTTTTTTTTTTGCTTTCTTTATTCTATGAACCTTTTCTTACTCTGTGGCTGGCTGGTTAGCTGCCCCCTGGTGTCCTCTCTCCACCTCTAGATCCTCAACCCTCCCTTTCTTCTCTACCCTAGATTTCTCCTCCTATTATCTCTGCCTGCCAGTTCTGCCTATTCTTTCTTTTGCCTAACTATTGGTTGTTCAGCTAATTACACCAATTAGGTGTTTTAGGTAGGCAAAGTAACACAGTTTTACAGAGGTAAGCAAATGCAACATAAAGAAATGCAATACATATTTGCATGATTTCTAATATTTCACAGCATGAACGAATGTAACACATCTTAAACTAACATTTTACAACACTAGTGTTTTGCCTGCATGTGTGTATGTGAACCACATGTATGCATGGTGCCAACAAACATCAGAAAAAGGCATTGATTCCTTTGAAACTAGAGTTATAGATAGTTGTGAGCTTTGAGCCCCACATCTAGAGCCTTGTACATTGACATAAAACTTGAGAAAGCTTTTAAAAATGGTTCTAAACACACAGAAACAGAGACAAACACAGCTTCCTAGTCTCAATTTCATGCTAGCCATAGTGCAGAGACATGTCTCCCAATAGTTACCTGTGAGATGGAGCCAGCTGCCAACTGCCAACTGCTACCAGCTAGACAGCCTGGTGAGTTGCTGAAGTCTCTCAGAGTTGGGAGCAGTACAGAGAGGCTTAAGCCTCATGCTGCATGGTGGGTTTGTAGTTTTTGCTCATGCAGACAGAAAAGGTTACATATACAAAGTAAAAACAGATTTATATCAGAGAGAGGAGACAGACCACAGTCAAATCTCACCCAGCCAAGCCATCTTCCAGCATCCTCGGCTTGGCTCTTCATCACTTCTACAGAATAAATCTCTGTCTTCCTGTGCCTGCCTTAAATACTTTCTTTGCCCAGTTGTTTCACTTCTGGGTTGGACTCTGCAATATATTCCAGAGTTAAGATTAAAAGTATGTGAGCTACTACTGTTTGGTAGTTAGGCCTTGAATTTACAGAAACACAGAAAGATCTTTGTCTCTGGAGTTATGGGATTAAAGGCGTAGGTCACCACTCCCAGTCTAATCTCTGACCCTCCTGGCTTGACTGTGGGTGGATCTGTTCTCTGATATTCCAGACTGGTTTTATTAAATATAAAATAAACCAGCACAGGGGGTATGATATAGAAATGATAGGATAAAAGGGTAGACTATTAAATATACTTTTAATTCAAAAAAGCAACTACTAGTATTAAATATTTTATGTTGGTATGGAATTTTGTATATTGATACAAATTTGAACTTATTTTTGTTTGAACCTACTATACCAAGACCTTGTCCAGAGGTGAGCAAATTCGGGCACCTGGACCACCCCTCTGGAGAGTCGCTCCCTGGGACCAGGGTCAATCCCTAAAGTCTGATCTCAGACTCCCTAGCAGACAGGACTAGGGTTTGGCTGTGAGGGGCTCCTCCAGTTACACCTAAATGAGGGGATCTTGCATGGCCAGGCCTCACCTCCAGGGTAAACTGTGTCATCAGAGAAGGACTGAGGCTTTGAAATTCAGACCCCAGTCCAGAGGAGAGTCAGAGATTGAGTGGGACCCCTTGCTCAGAGGAGAAAGGAGACACACAAGCCCTCTTGCCATAACTGACTAGGACCTGCCTAATTGTGAACCACTGAAGCCATGGGCAGATGCTAGTGGAAAAATACATATAATAATATAAAGAACAACAAGGCAACACCAGAAGAAACTGGTGGTTCTACAACTACAAGACCTGAAGAGAGCAATGAAGATAAAACAGAAGGAAACAACACCAAAAACACCTTTATAAAGATTATTGAAGCCTTCAAAGAAGATACAAAAAATTTCCTTGAAGAAACAGAAGAAAGTACAAACACAAAATTGGAAGAATGAACAAATCCTTGAAAGAAAACCAAGAAAAGGCAAACCAAAAAATGAAAGAAACATTGCAGGAACTAAAAAGTGAAATAGAAGCAATAAAAAAAGGAAAAAATGAGGCAAAGGAGGAAATAGAAAATCTGAAGAAAAGAGCTGGAACTACAGATACAAGCATAGCCAACAGAATCCAAGAGATGGAAGAGAGAATCTCTGAAGTGGAAGACTCAGTAGCAGAAATAGATACATCAGTAAAAAAAAAAAATACTAAAACCAAAAAAGCCATAACACAATATATTCAGGAAATCTAGGACACCATAAAAAGACCTAACCTGAGAATAATAGGAATAGAAGAAGGAGAAGAATACCAGCTCAAAGGCACAGATAATGTTTTCAATAAAATCATAGAAGAAAACTTCCCTAACCTGAAGAAAGAAATGCCTATAATGATATGAGAAACTTACAGAGCACCAAATAGATATGCCCCACAAAAAAGCCTGCTCACCACATAATAATCAAGCCACAAAATATACAGAACAAAGAAAAAATTTTAAGAGCTACAAAAGAAAAAGGCCAACTTACCTATAAAGGCAGACTCATCAGAATAACTCCTGACTATTCAATGGAAACAATGAAAGCAAGAAGGGCTTGGTCAGAAGTTTTACAGACACTAAAAGAACATGGCTGCCAACCTAGACTGCTATATTCAGCAAAATTATCAATCACCATAGATGGAGTAAACAAGATATTTCATGACAAAGTCAGACTGAAACAATACCTATCTACCAATCTGGCCCTCCAGAAAGCATTAGAGGGAAAACTCCAACCTAAGGATGCCAGATGTACCCATGAAACCACAAACATTCAATAATCCCATAGAAAAAAAGCCCAGAGAAAGGAAATACATAGAAGCTACTGCCAAAATGGCAGGGAATATCAATCAGTGGTCAGTAATATCCCTTAATATCAATGGACTTAACTCACCTGTAAAAAGACATACACTAACAGGATGGATACAAAAACAGAAGCCATTCTTCTGCTGCATACCAGAAACACACCTCAACCACAAAGACAGACACAGGCTCAGAGTAAAGGGTTGGGAAAGATTTTCCAATCAAATGGCCCTAAGAAACAAGCTGGGGTTGCCATCCTAATATCTAACAGAGTAGACTTTAAGCTAAAAGCAATTAAAAGGGACCACGATAGACATTACTTATTCATCATAGGAAAAATTGGTCAAGAGGAGATTTCAGTCTTGAATATTTATGCCCCTAATATAAGGGCAGCTACCTATGTTTAAAAAAAAATCCACTGCTAAAGCTCAAATTCCACATCAATTCTCACACCCTAATAGTGGGAAACTTCAATACCCCACTTTCACACTTGCATAGGTCAACCAGACAGTGACTGAACAGAGAAATAAGGAGTCTAATAGAGGTTATGATGCAAATGGATTTAATAGATATTTATAGAAGCTTCCATCCAAATGCAAAGTAATATATATATTTCTCAGCACCTCATGAAACTTTCTCTAAAATTGACCACATAATTGGTCATTAAAGCAAATATCAACAGATACAAAGAACTGGAAATAATCCCTTGTATCATATCGGACCACCAGGGCCTAAAGCTAGAGGTCAAGAACAACAAAAAGTCACAGAAAGCCTAACCAACTCATGAAAACTAAACATCACTCAGCTGAACCACTTCTGGGTCAAGGAAGAAATTAAGAAAGATGAAAGTCTTCCTAGAATTTAATGAAAATGAATCCACATACCCAAACTTGTGGGACACAATGAAAGCAGTCTTAAGGGAAAAAATTCATAGCACTGGATGCCTATATGAAAAGCCTAGAGAAATCCCACACTAGAGAACTAACAGCTCAGCTGAAAGCCTTAGAACAATTAGAAGCAAACTCACCTAGGAGTAGATGGCAGGAAATAATCAAACTTAGAGCTGAAACCAATACAACTAAAACAAAAAGAACAATACAAAGTATCAATGAATCAAAGAGTTGGTTCTTTGAGGAAGTCAACAAGATAGATAAGCCCTTATCCAAACTGATCAAAAAGCACAGAGAGAGAGAGAGAGAGAGAGAGAGAGAGAGAGAGAGAGAGAGAGAGAGAGAGTATCCAAATCAACAAAATCAGAAATGAAAAGGGAACGTAACAACAGACCCCCAGGAAATCCAGAGAATTATCAGGTCATACTTTGAAAATCTATATTCCACAAAAATGGAAAACCTAGAAGAAATGGACAACTTTTTGGACAGGTACCATTTACCAAAATTAAATGAAGTCCAAATTAATTACCTAAACAGACCTATAACCCTAAAGGAAATTGAAGCTGTCATTAAAAGCCTCCCAAGTAAAAAAGCCCAGGTCCTTCTACCACACATTCAAAGAAGAATTACAATCATTATTACTACCATTACTACTCAAATTATTTCACACAGTAGAAACTGAAGAAATATTGCCAAATTCCTTTTATGAGGCCACAATTACTCTAATACCCAAGCCACTCAAAGACACAACAAAGAAGGAGAATTACAGACTAATTTCCCTCATTAATATTGATGCTAAAATTCTCAACAAAATTTTGGCAAACCGTATACAACAACATATAAAAAATATCATCCACCATGATCAAGTAGGCTTCATTCCAGAAATGCAGGGATGGTTCAGCATAGGAAAACCATAAATGTCATCCATTATATAAACAAACTGAAGGAAAAAGCTACATGATCATATCCTTAGATGCTGAAAAAGCCTTTGACAAAATCCAACATTCCTTTATGATAAAAGCCCTGGAGAGATCAGGAATACAGGGAAAATATCTCAATATAATAAAGGTGATTTACAAGAAGCTGACAGCCAACATCAAACTTAATGGAGAAAAACTCAAAGTAATCTCTCTAAAATCAGGAACTAGACAAGGATGTCTTCTCTCCCCTTATCTATTAAATATAGTTTTCAAAGTTTTAGGTAAATCAATAAGAGAATGAAAGGAGATTAAGGTGATACAATTTGGAAAAGAAGAAGTGAAACTATCTCTATTTGCAGATGATATGATTGTATACATAAGTATTCCACAAAATTCTATCAGGGAGCTTCTACAGCTGATAAACACCTTCAGCAATGTAGCAGGATACAAGATTAACTCAAAGAAATCAGTAGCCCTTCTATACACTAAAAATAGAAGAGCTGAAAAAGAAATAAGGAAAACATTACCCTTCATAATAGCTGCAAACAGTATTAAATACCTTGGAGTAACTACAACCTAAAAAGTAACAGATCTATTTCACAAAAACTTTAAATCACTGAAGAAAGAAATTGAAGAGGATATCAGAAAATGAAAATCTCTCCCATGTTCCTGGATAAGTAGGATCAACATAGTAAAAATGGCAATTCTACCAAAAGCAATCTACAAATTCAATGCACTTCCCATCAAAATCCTAACACAATATTTTATGGACCTTGAAAGAACAATATGCAACTTTATTTGGAATAACAGGAAAGCCACGTTTGCCAAAACACTTTTGCTCACTGAAAAACCTCAGGAGGCATCACCACCCCCAACTTCAAGTTATACTGTAGAACTACAGTAATAAAGACAGCCTGGTACTGGCATAAAAAACAGACTTGTGCATCAATGGAATTGAATTGAGGATCCGCGCATTAACTCAAACAACTATGAACACCTTACCTTCGACAAGGAGGCCCAAAAATATTCAATGGAAAAAGGATAGCATCTTTAACAAATGGTGTTGGCATAGCTGGTTGATAGTGTGTAGAAAAATGCAAATAGATCCAAGCCTGTCATCCTTCACAAAACTCAAATCCAATTGGATCAAAGACCTCAACATAAACCCAACCACACTGAACTTGAGAGAAAAGAAAGTAGGAAATACTCTCCAACGAACTGGCACAGGCGATCACTTCTTAAATATAACACTAGTGTCACAGACACTAAGAACAACAATCAATAAATGGGACCTCCTGAAACCGAGACGCTTCTGTAAAGCCAAGGACACTGTCAATAGGACAAAATAACAGCCTATAGAATGGGAAAAGATTTCCACCAACTCTACAAGTGACAGTGGACTGATTTCTAAAATATATAGAGAACTCAGGAATCTAGAGCCCCAAACCTTGTATAACCCAATCAAAAATGGGGTTCAGAACTAAAAAGGGAATTGTCAGCAGTAGAATTACGAACGGCTGAAAGACACTTGAAAAAGTGCTCAACTTTTTTAGCCATCAAAGAAATGCAAATCAAAACAACTTTTAGATACCACCTTACACCTGTCAGATTGGCTAAGATGAAAGACACAGATGACAGCCTATGCTGGAGAGGTTTCGGAGCAAAGGGAACACTCCTCCATTGTTGGTGGGAGTGTAAGCTTGTTCAGCCACTCTGGAATGCAGTATGGCAGTTTCTCAGAAAATTGAGAATCAATCTCCCCAAGGACCCAGCAATACCACTTCTGGGTGTATACCCTAATGATGCACAGTCATACTCCAAAGGCATTAGCTCAACTATGTTCATAGCAGCATTATTTGTAATAGCAAGAACCTGGAAACAACCTAGATGCCCCTCAACTGAAGAATGGATTAACAAACTGTGGTACATCTACACAATGGAGTACTACCAGCAATAGGAAAAAATGATATCCTAAAATTTGTAGGCAAATGGATGGTTGGGGAATATCCTCCTGAGGCAGTTATCACAAACACAGGAAAATAAGCAGGGGATGCACTCACTCATTAAACAAAAAAGCAAAAAGCAAAGCATGTCCAAGCTGCAAACTATAACCACTTAATTGCTTGGGATCTGAAGCACTTTGGATCCCACTCCCTCTAGAGGAATACCTGATCTAGTCTTGATGATGTGGTGAGGAAACTGAATCTGCCAGGAGTGGATGCTGAACTAAGCCACATTGGGACCTTGGGACCTCTTGCCCCTTCTAGGAAGAAGATAGGGAGGTTTGGAGAAGAGAGAGTGACTGGGAGGGGGAAGGGACTTTGAAGAAGGATATACACGGATAGAAAATGTGACTTTATTCATAATAAAAAAGAGCAAAACAAGAAACAAAACAAAAGTAAAAAATGTCTAAATGGCTCATGAAAAAGTGCTCGGGGAAAAAAAAAGAACCTTCTGTTCCTACATTTTTATTCTTGTGCTTCTGTAGCTCATTTAAAAATGTAATGTATAATTAATAAATATGGATTAATAGTCATTGACAATAGTCAAATTTATAGTCATATGAGGTATGTTTTCAAGGTCATGCACAGATATATTTAGATAGATGGTATTCAAATACTTCAAAGACCTACAGCATATGGCATTTAATTTGTACAATAACCTAAGGCTTTTTTGACATGTGTGCTCTCGGCCGCACCAATGTACTTCAGAGAAGGTGATGGGCATCAGAGAAACTCTGTGTGGAGTTTGCTCGATTTCTTTATGGCCAAAGCTAGCTGTGTGGGCAAAGAAGCTGCCCTTGCCTCAGCTGCTGACAATATGCCATCCAAACTGGAGCAGAAAGATGAAAGAAAGTGACTGCCAAACTTTGCCGAGACAGCGTAGGAGAGTCCTTCAAAATTTTCTACTTCACAGGAAAGTCTTTAAGATATTCTAAGCCTATAGGCTAAAGACGGATGCTCCAAAGTTTTGGAGAAACGTTGGGTGACTGTTCGTTCAGGAAGCTAGATGTTTTTGACATTTCTTGGAAGGTGTTTGCTCAGCACTTCTTGTTTAGTCAGGGAAAGAAACAAAGAAAAACAAAGAAACTCCTTTTGGAGTTTCTCTCATGCCCTTCATCTTCTCTGAAGTAGACTGGTGCTCCAGCTCTGGTGGAGTTGAAGGCTAGGCAGTTACGGTTATAGTTTTCTTGTTACCAAATTCAGAAAGAAGCCTCCCAAAAGAGGTGTAAAGGTTGAGAGACATAAAAAGATAGTTTGGGGTTGGCAATATAAGTTAGCATAAAAGTGAATTAGATACAACACTTTGGATTCCCTCAAATGGGATAGATAATAGAATATATCCTCTAATTTTGAAAAATACAGGTGGACTCGATATTGTAACTGTAGTTTTTACTTGATAACTATTTTTGTTGTATATCATTTTAGTATGTTAAAGTTAACACCTTTTTTTTATTTAGACAAAGAGGGGGAAGTGCTGTGGAATATTTCTTTACACTGTGTGAGTGTATGTCACTGTGACTGGCTTATAGCTGAACAGAGAAAGGTTAGACAGGAGAGTGCTCGGAGGAAGAAGAGCCAAGGCTGGAGTCGCCAGCCAGACATAAAGGGAGCAGGAGACGAAAGTGCCATGCTAATCAAGGTAGTTATATGTGGCAGAGCGTAAAGAAGAAAAATATGCTCCTTTAAAATATAAATTCTAGTTAGTAATAAGCCTGAGCTATTTGCTCAGCATTTATAATTAATATTAAGACTCAGTGTGGTTATTATGAAGCAGCCCCTGGGACACAGAGAAACTCTGCCCCCATGAACCATTAAGTGGGCCTCAGGAAATGAACTTAGGTCCTCTGCAAGCACAAGTGTTCTTAAGCCCTGGGTCATCTCTACGTCCCCTGAAAAGATGTTTTTAAATAAGATTTATTATTTTCATTATTTTTAGCTTTATCTATGAGTCTGTATGAAGGTATATGCATGAGGCTCGATGTGGGTGTGTGGAACCAAACTCGGGTCCTCTGAGAGAGCAGAACATGATCTTAAATGCTGAGCTACCCCTCTAGCTCATTCTATAAAGTATCTTTCCCAATAGTAAATCGCTCTTATCTTTATGAGTGGTAAAATACAATTTTTCACTTTTTTTTTCAGGGTCTTAGGTAGACAATGTTGGCTGTAAACTCAGAATGTAGCTGAGAATGATTCTTAATTTGTAATCGCGCTCTCTCTATTTCCCAAGTGGAGATTACTGGCCTGTGCTATCACACCCAATCTAAAATATGGTTTGAAAATTTGTCTGGAAATGACTTTATTGTTTACAAAATAGATCCATTATTGACTATTGACTCAGGGCTATTGAAGTGAAAATTCAACTTATCTAACCTATGCAGTGAGATTACCAAGACAACCCGATGTAGAGTGTAAGTGGTCAGCTATTATGCGTTACAGTACTCATAGTACTTATTGCGTCCTACTTGTTTGTGTAGCCTCACTTTGGAAAAGAAAAATCTCTTTAAGTCAAACATGTATTTTTCTTTGGAACCTAAAATTAAATCAACTGTTTGTGGCACCTTTCATTAAAAAACATGCAAAAAAATTGCTAGATTGAAATACCAAGACAAAAACATCCTTTCTCCTGTATTTTTGGTTGTAAAAATTTCATGATTAAGATTTTTTAGTAAAAATTAAAAAACTACAAGTGGTTTTTTTTTTTTTTCCTCATACATACAATTCTCGGCAATAAATGTACTGCTAAGGTAAACGAGACGATTCCGCAGCTCTGCAGGCGCACATCCTTTTCACTTTTTGCGGAGCGAGGAAGATCAGATAACCACTCGGCGGGAAAAGGATAAATACTGACCAAATCAGCACAATCTGTTTCTGTTTAGTTTATAAACTGCGTTCCAGTATGTCAGCTTTCCTGCCTTGTGGGACTTGAAGTCCGAAGTTAGAAGCGTTTCAGGCAGCTGAACCTTAGAAACCCACAGCCCCTGAAGCTCTGAGGCCTAAGGACTACAACTCCCGACACACACTAGAAGGCCGTATCGTAATCACAGGCAACCAATCGTATGCCTATGAGGAAAGCCCCGCCCCCCAGCTCCAGGACAGCCTTGGCCAATGGCAGAGTTCGGAGCTCTCAGCCTGCGGGTTAGGTTGTGAGGCCCGGGCCGGGGGTGGGGAGGAGCCGAGGGTTTCGCAGCGAGCTCTGCGGCGGGGTGGTTCGGGGCGTTCGGCGCGCCCTTCACTGAAGCGGCAGTGGCCGGGCTGGGAGCAGGGAGTGGGAAGCGACGGCGCGGCTGGAAAATGCCGGTCCATTCCCGAGGGGATAAGAAGGAGACGAATCATCACGATGAGATGGAGGTGGACTACGCTGAGAACGAGGGCAGCAGCTCCGAAGACGAGGACACCGAGAGCTCGTCCGTCTCGGAGGATGGGGACAGCTCAGGTGCGCGACCCAGCTGGGCAGGGATGCGGGAGCGGGGGTGGTCCCAGTGCCCGGCGCGCGACAGGCCGCGGTGCTCACGCCGGGCGGCGCGTCCTGCTGCGAGCGCTGGGCGGGGAGACCGGGAAGGGGCGGGGACTGACTCGGCCTCTTACCGGGGAGCCACGGAGCGCCGCCAGCTCCGGCTCCCGTTCGGCCGGGCGGGCGCTGACTCGTGAGGACCCGAGACGGCTCTGTCGACGGGTGGGGCCTGCCCTAGGGCCGCCTGGCTGTGTCCTGGGGCTACCGATCCGGGAGTGGAATGCCTGCTGGTTGGTCTGGAAGACCGTGGAAAAGTCCGTTCCCAACCTATTTAATCTCGGCAGCCCTTGCCAGCGTGTGTGGCGGCTGGGGATGGATTTGCCTTGATTCTTGGGGGTCTTGGGACTCATTAAAAATTGATTTTAGGTCATCCTGTCATGACTGCTGTCATCGGTGCTCTTGAGGGGACTAACTTGGGAACTCTCCGGTTCATAGATCATAGTAGGTCCTTATAGTTTTCAAGACCAAGAAGGGACACCAGCCTGAGGGATAATTTCGAATCTTTATGGGTTTTTAATTCGGATGAAGAGGGCAGTGTTGACATTGCCAGAATCTTCCAGCGTTCGTGATAATGTAACTTTGAGTTGTTTCTGATACCTTAACATATTTTATGATTTTTTTAAATGGAGGAGGTAGATTAACATTACAAATATATTTTGTAAATGTTTAATAATTGTCATTCAAAATGAGTGGTATTTGTGTTTTTCTAGATCCTTCTCTGTCTGACAGAGACTGAGAAGAGCTTTTTTGTCTAACCCTGGTTTTGGCCATGTTTATAATGGAAGCATTGATAGCAGGTTAGTGACCCCACACCTTTTGTTTTGCCTGTCAGAGTACACTCCTCCTTGGAAGAATGCATTGGCAATAAATCAGCCATCTAAAAGTAAATAATTGTGAAGGAGACTCTTTTCTCACTATTGGGCATTACTTAGCAGGAGAGATAAATATATAGTTATCTTGTCTCAGGTGAAGGAAGAACAGTGTTTTCTTACTCAACAGAGCGGTTGAGCATGCAAACTCATGACTGTTGGGACAGCATGCACAAGACCTGAGCAGACTCAATCTAGGAAAAAAATTCCAGTATGAAGGATGAGGGCTGGCATAAAGTTCTACTATTAGCTGAAGAGCGATTGGCATTCACTGTATGCTGGGAGAGAGTCAGTTTTCTTTAATAGCATGATCCCTGGTAGATCAGCCATATGCCAGGGCAAGCTCCAAACCAAGAATAGTTGGGTAAAACATTGAACTTCTTAAAAGGTAATTTATAGAACCCCTATCCAGAAACTTAAGTGTAGAATTACTAATACTGTTGATGTTGTACTAGCAGTGACTATATAACACAGGTTCATCTTGATAATGTTTCTTACTTTTCAAATAATGACAGTGAGAAACAGTCAGTAAATTCTGAATGCCAACTAACAGCTTGAACCTCAACATCATGTTCATGTGAAGACAAAAGAAAGTGGAACTCAGAAAATTGCGGTCATACAGTCAAGAAAACCCTGGCTGACGCTCCAGAACCCAAGTTTACTTCACATTATCAGGATTCTATTAGCAAGGAATAATATGAGCAGTGTATGGGAAGAAATATTAAAATACTAGATATTGGCTGAGTACACCAACTTAAATAAAATTAATAGTTCTGCTGAATATTATTAAGCACAAGAGAAAGGAAACCACTCAGATAATCATAATAAAAACATACATATGAATAGCAAAAAATTCCGTACTTTTGCAAAATAAGTGGATGGACTTGAACTTGGAGGGGAGATTGGAGCGGCTGGAGGGGTGGGGGGAGGGGAGCAGATATGTTCAAAATACATTGTACAATTCTCAGAATATCTAAAAAGACTGTTGGCAGGTACCACAAGTTTCCAAATAAGTGATTGGATGTACATAATGCTGTAGGAACTCAGACAGGAAATACTTCCAGAACGGAGTGATCAGCAAGTTTAGTTGAGGAAAATAGGCTTGCCTTGTTTTGAAGCATTTGGGTTGGGATAGTTAAGGTGGAAAGTTCATATAGGAGAAGGAATGTGAGAAAAGGTGCAAAGGCCAGAGTTCAAGGCATATTGGAGAATGAGAAAACCAGTTTGGTTGAGAGACCAACAAGCTGGAAAAGGCAAAGAATGCTGAGGCTTCGAGAGATTTCAGAGAAGGCAAAAAACGGAATAAATGAATTCAACTTTAGGAGTGAAGGTAAGAGGAAAGCTCAAAACAGGAGAGATGTGGGTAGCACCAACACTCAGGGAAGTGAATGCTTGAGTGGAAGACAGAATAACGCTCTTGGAGCATGTTGTAGTAGAGTATTCCGCGTGTGAATGTCTGAATGGAAAGGTAACATTGGAGCCCACCTGGGTGGGACAAGAAGAGTAATTCTGAGGTCATCTGTCTAGCTAGGAACATAGGTGAGACTTCAAAATTAGCAAATTATTTAACATGAAGTAGGAATTATGAATTACACTTAAACTCTGAATACAGTTTTTGGATCTGAAAAATGGTTTTTGTTTTTGTTCTTTTTGTTGTTGCTTTGGTGGGATAATATAGAGAACAAGGTTGTGCTGTGTAGCCTAGGAGCAAAGTATTTTTATATTCAAGTATTCTTTTTTTTAAAAAGATTTTATTTTTAATTATGTATATATGTATGTCTGTGTATAGGTACAGGCATATGAGTGCAGGTGCCCATGGTGTCCAGAAGAGGGCATTGGATCTCCTGGGACTGGAGTTATAAGTGGTTCCGCAAGACCAGTATGTGCTCAGGTTCCCTCATCTGTCTCTCTAGCCCATGTTCTTCCTAGGTTTTAATGGGAGCCAGGTTGCCATTAAATTATGTGTATCCCAATTCTTTTTGTCTAATATTTAATCATGATTTTTAATGTGTTCAAAATGTCATTCTAGAAAAATAACATAATTTACAAAGATAATAATAGTAATTTGAACTAACAGCCAATTTAAGTGCAAACAAATCATTTAAATGCATTTTGCAGTTTTACTTTTCCTAAGATCATTTTTATGATCTTATGATCTACCAAATCTTGCATGTTACATATTTTCCTGGTAAACCTTGTCACTAAGATCCTGTGGACATAAATTTTCTGTAGGATTTGGAGGATACAAAATTTTGAGGGACCAAGTGCTGTGTGTGCGGTCATGTATTCTGGTCCTGTCTTTCCTGCTCAAACCTGGGCCTTGAACAGTTTGGGCCTGTGCTCTACATGGAGTTGGATCTCCAGCTGAGTTTTAAAGACCTACAGAGAAAGCTATTGAGAGGCAGAAATATTTCAGTTTGTTTTAGAAAATTATCATCCTATACTTCCTTGCTATATGAAAATAACAATTCATACTGGGAGTCTTTCTTATATTTTGATCTTTTATTTGATGAAGATCAAGGTGCAGATCAGTTTGTGCCTTAGTTATTTTGATATGTTGCATATATGTGATATAAAAGTGGAAGATAGGAAAATAGGGCAGACCTGGAAATTAATGCTTGCTCTCTTTAAAAGTTGGCTTATCTTTCTCATTTGCTCTTTCTTATTGACTGACAGTAATCTGGAGAGGGAACAGCCAGAGGGTGAGTGATAGTCCAAGCTAAATGTAGTAGCATTAGTTTGCTTATTGTGATTGAGACAAGGTTTTACTGTATAGCCTTGGCTAGCCTGGAGCTCCTTGTATAGACCAATCTGACCTTGACTTCGGATCTCCTGACTCTGCCTCTCAAGTGCTGGAATTAAAGGCATGCACTACCATGCTGCCTAGCAATTAGTTGCTTTCCTATGTGATGGGGTAATCAACCAGGTGGCTTTTCCGCCTCCATCCTCTTTTTTTTTTTCTTAAGATTAAAAAAAAATAAAATTAAATCATGCTTATGTGTATGCGTATGGTACTATTGGAGGCCAGAGGAGGGCATCTGATCTCCTGGAGCTGGGGTCACAGGCAGTTGTGAGCCACGGCATAGATACTGGGAACTGAATTTGGGTCTCCTGCAAGAGCAATATTCACTCTTAACTTCTGCGATATCTTTCCACCTCTGGTCTGTCTTTCTTTTTTTTTTCTTCAGCCCTGGCTGGCTTTAAACCCTTATCATGTCCCACCTCAAATTCTCTAGTGCTGGGATATTCCAGTCATGTACAACCACAGCTGACACACTGCTGTTGTGAAGAAAGAATTCCAGATGTGTTTTTGAATAATAAAGACATTCTATGAGCATAGTTATTTTTGGTGCTAAGTTCTCAAGAATTAATGTAAAAACAGAAGTGGGTTAAGTACTTCATTGACATAGCTTTTTAAAGTCCTTTAAGAAGACAGAAAAATGGATAAACAGCAGACGTGCTAGAGACTGCTGGAGCTTTTACCAACCTATCATTACATTAATTGTATAGTGGTAATTATTTTGAATGAATTTTGCTTATTTTCCTTTCAAGTTTAATATAAGTCCTGGATGTTCAATTTTATATTACAAGGTTTTGTTTGTTTTTGTTTTTTGAGACATGGTCTCATGTACCCCAGGCTGGCCTCCAGCTTGCTGTGTGGCATATAGTTGTTGCTAGCCTTAGACTCTTAACCGGCTTGTCTGTACCTTCCAAGAGCTGGGACCCAGGCCTGTGTGTGCCTCCAGGCCTGCCTTGAAGTTTTATCTCTGATATTTCTCTTTTTTTCTTTTAACTAACAGAAATGGATGATGAAGATTGTGAAAGGAGAAGGATGGAGTGTTTAGATGAAATGTCCAATCTGGAGAAACAGTTTACAGATCTCAAAGATCAGTAAGTACCAACTTCAGAAGGCCGTTGTCACTGAATCTCAGTGGTTATCATTTTACTAGCACAAGAGCAATAACATGGTGTCTGCTGTATTCCTTTTGTGTTTTATGGGAACAGACTGACCTGATCCGAAGGAGGCTTCAGTTATTGTTTACTTACTGGAGACCTCATTGACTAAACAGGGGTTTGAGGCAAGTAAGTTTTGGGGCGTGTGATGAAGTAGAAGACTGGTATGTGGGTATTGGTGATTTAAGCGCTTGCATTGCTGTACACTTGGTGCTATTCCTTTGTTAAATGACTGGCTGAAGATTTTTCCCTCTGGTGCTGGAGATGAACCATGTACATGATACGCAAGTGCTCTGCCACTGAGCTATCACCCCAGATCCCTTTACTTTTTCTTTTGAGACAGGGTCTTGTTAACTTTCCCAGGCTGGCCTTGAACTCACCTTGTAGCTCAGGCAGGCCTTGAGATCCTTCTCACCTGGCCTCCTGTAAACCCACCTGGGTTTACAGCTCTATACTATCAGGTTGAGATACTGTTTTTAACATTTGAGAATAAAATAGAGTATTGTCCTCTAGTTTCCCATGTTGGTAATTTGATTTTATAGTCTAACACTATTGAATAGTGTGTATATTGCCTATTTTACATGTGTTACTTAATTTACTTGTAACAACTCTGTAAGATTGGAAGATAGTCTTCCATTTTAATAGTGAAGAAAACTGATGCTCAGAGAGGCTTATTTGTTTCCTAGTTTATCAGAAACTGGTAAGTGAAGCCAGGCCTTTTGCCTCTGGTGTTACAGTGCATTTCACTAAAGGCTCTTTGGAAAAATTGCGATAGGGTAGAAGAGCATACATAAGCTCTGAATCAGAGTAAGTGTGTGTGTTGCTATGTTGCATGCATGTATGTTGGTGCATCACATGCACATAGAGGCTAGAAGAGTGTATTGGATCCCTAGAGGCTGGAATTATAGATGATCGTGAACTGCCATTTGGGTGCTGGGAATCAACTCCTGCCTGTGGAATAGCAGCCAGTGCTCTTAACTGCTGAGCTACCTCACTAGCTCCTAAATCAGGCTTTCCTAACAGATGTAAAGGTGATGAAGTGTGGGAGTGGGGGGGAGGAGGGGTATAAGATCAGTGGCACAGAGTCTGCCAAGTGCTGGAGGGTAGAAAGCCCAGTTTGACACCCAGCAACTGAAGTAAGTAATAAATATATCCACCCATACTTAAAAACAATGCTGTTAGTGATCTCACAATTCACTGTGAAGATTAAGGAGTGTCTTTATCAGTGTTCTATTGTTGAAGAGACTGTGACCACAGTGATTCCTATGAAAGCATTTAATTGAGGCCGGCTTAGAGTTTCAGAGGTTTAGGCCATTGTCATCATGGTGGGAAGATGGTGGTATGCAGGCAGGCCTGGTGCAGGAGAAGTAGTTGAGCTCTACATCTGGATCTACAGACATTCGGAGGAGAACAGGACACTGGCCTGGCTTGGGCTTTTGAAATCTGAAAGCCTACCCACAGTGACACTTCCTCCAACAAGGCCACGCCTCCTAATCCTTCTCAACTAGTGCCCCTAGGAGCTGTATGTAAAATTCTTTGTCTAAGAGATAATAACTTTTCTCCTCTTCAACTTGCCTCCTTTTGGCTTTTGGTCCTGGAGATTGAATCCAGGGCCTCGCATGTGCCATAAGCACCGTGTTACTGAGCTATACCAGCAGCCCAGCTTTAATGCTGAGAGAAGAGTCTTGGCAGGTTGTTGATGCTGTCCTCCACTCTGCTGTCCTTCCACACTGTCATTCACCTCTCCACTTCCTCACACATGCCAGAACTCTTCTGTGAAATTGGTACCACAAAAATGGATCTCTTAGCAGTTCTTTTTTTCTTGTGTGCTGGCTGGTTTTTTTTTTTTTTTTTTTTTTTTTAATGTCAACTTGATACAGTGTAGGGTTATGTGTGAAGAAGAAATTTTTTTAAAAAGATTTATTCCATTTTTTATGTATGACTTTTGTCTGCATGTATGTCTGTATACCTGTGGTGATATACTGCATATTTAATAAAGCTTGTCTGAAAATCAGAGGACAGAGCCATGAAGGTGAGGGAGTGGAAACCTACACCTTTAATTTCAGCACTGGGAGGCACACACCCTCTGGATCTCTGTGAGTTCAAGGCCAAACAGAGCTAAGCAGTGTTGGCACACATCTTCAATCTTGGCACTAGGAAAATTGAAGGAGGAAGTGAGATAGCTGGGCAGGGAACGAGGAGGCAGGAGGTTAGCCCTTTGCCTGGGACTGCCTTCCTTTCCAGCTGGGGGCTCAGAAGTATTCAATCTGAGGATTCGTGAGGGGCTACCCAGTGAGAAGTGGCTGTGGCTTGTTTGTCTGTCTCTCTGATATCTCATTCCCCCCACCCCCCAGTATCTGGCTCTGGGTTTTTATTAATAATATCAAGTAGAATTTGTCCAATATATATCATGTGTGCCTGGTGCCATGGAAGCCAGAGGAAGGCATTGGATCCTTTGGAACTGGACTTGTGAACCACCATATGGCTGCTGGGACTTGAACCCATGTCCTCTGGAAAATAACAAGTGCTCTAAGCTACTGAGCCATCTCTCAATTCTGGAAAAAAGAAGTTTAATCAAGAAAATGTCTCTGCAGGATTGGGCTTTGGCAAATCTGTAAGGCATTTTCTTGATTGATGAATAATGTGGGAGGGCCCATTCAGTTGTAGGTAGGCAGTGTCTTGCCTGTGTTGGTGGTCTTAGTAGGTATAAGAAAGCCAGCTGAGTAAGCCTTGGGGAGTAAGCAAGTAAGCCACATTCTACCATGATCTCTTTATTGGTTCCTTCCTGCCTCCTGCCTTGAGTTCCTGTTCTGACTTCCCTGGATGCTGGACTCTAGCTGTAAGATGAAATTAAACCCTTTTCTTCCCAAGTTGCTTTCGGTCATGATGTTTATCACAACAATAGAAGCCCTAACTAAGACACTTGGGAGACCGCATCTTGCTATCTTGCCTAGCCTGGTCTCAAAGTTGACATTCTACTGCCTCCATCTCCTGAGTACTGGGATTGCAAGTGACTGCCATCATGCTCAGTGCGGGGTGGGGGTGGAGTGTTGCTTGAAACACATATAGTAGATCTAGTAGAATTACCAAGCTAGAGTGAGACAATGTGTTTACCATATTAATCCTGTTTCTGCCATTTCTTCTCTTAACTTTCATTGGTATTAGAGATGTATGTATTATTTCCTGCTAGTTTAGCATATTAAAAAACACTAAGTGGCCATGTGGTGGAGAAGCATGCTTTTAATCCCAGCACTTGAAAGCAGAGCACAATCTTTGTTCCAGGCCAGCCTGGTCTACAAAGTGAGTTCCACGACAGCTAGGACTGTTTCACAGAGAAATTTTGTCTCAAAAAACCAAAAAAGAAAAGGAAAAAAAAAAAAATACAAAGCGTATAATTTTGGCTTTGAAACACATGGTTGTAGCAGGAAGTTTTCCTGTGTTCCACAGCCGCTTGGTCCCAAATAAACACACAGAGGCTTATATTAATTACAAACTGTTTAGTCTGTGTCTTGAGCTTCTTAATAGTTAGTTCTTGTATCTTAATCCATTTCTATTAATTTATGTTTTGCCATTTGTGTGTGTGTGTGTGTGTGTGTGTGTGTGTGTGTGTGTGTGTGTGTGTGTCTGTTTGAAACAAGGTTTCTCTGTGTAGCCCTGGTTGTTCTGGAATTTGCTTTGTAGACCAGGCTGGCCTGGAATTTACAGGGATCTGCCTGCTTCTTCCTCCTGAGTTCTGGATTAAAGATGTATATCACTGCCACCTTGTGGTGTAATATTTTATTGTATAGGTTTATATTATTGTAGCGTGTTTCCCTGTAATTCCAGCCCTTGAGAAGTAAAGGCCACAAAGCAAGACCCTTAAAAAAGATACCCTTTGCTAATTTTAAATTAAAATTAGTTTGAGTCCATTTAGGTAACAGAGTTTATCTAGTATGATTCTGGCAAAGAGAAAGCAAATGTGTGTGTGTTTTAAAGAATTATTTTTAATTATGTATATGTGTGAGCAGGGTGTGTGTTTGGGGGATGAGTGTGCACACATGAGTGTGCAGTGCTCATGAAGGCAGAAGTTGGATTCCCTGCAGGGTTATGAGCTACCTGGCATGCATGCTGAGAACCAAACTCTGGCCTTCTGAGAGATCCGTACTCATTCTTATATTTATGGTTGTGAGCCTAGCCTTTAATGGCTGAGCCATCTCTCCAGCCCCCATACTCATTCTTAACCCCTAAAATATTCCTCCAACCCTGGATTTGAGTTTTTGTATTTTAGCAGAAGTAGCCTCAAAATGAAGGATTCTCAGACAGTTCATTAAGATTGACCTGTTACTCTTGTGAGGTGTACTTTAGAGCCACCCAAGAGAGGAGGATTGCCTTAAGTTCTCGTATATGGGATAGCTTTGCAGGGAGTCTTTTCACCTTGGGCCATATTGCTTTGCTGGTTCACTCTGACCATCCACTAGTTCCCTTCCAAGCCTTGTTCATCTCTGGATGTATGAAAAGTATGTACATGACCATTACACAGGGATGTTCTTTCTTGAGAAATTGATTTGTAGACCTGTTTATCAGATAAAAACAATTTTTGCATCAGGCTTAAAATCTTTCCTTTTCGTCTTGCTCCTGTTTTTAACCTGTCATACTTTGTATCTCTGTAAGCTTTAGAAGGGATAGGGAATGATACAACTGCTCCCCCTGTTCTAGCACCCTAGGGCGCTGTAGCACTTTGCATGAAGCAGCCAGCCCTGTAGTTTCTGTAGTGTGGGGTGATGACTTCTGTAACCTTCAAGAGTCTCAGTCATTAAGATTATTTAAATTTATTTTAGATTTATTCATTTTCTGTATACATACATGCGTGCCTGTGCTCTCAGAGGTCAGAAGAGGGCATCAGCTCACCTGGACCTGGAGTTAGGGATGGTTGTGTGCTACCACCTGGGCGCTGGGACTGGAACCATCTCTCTGACCCCCTCATTTATTTTACTAGTTGACAATGAACAAACAATTGAGCATTTAATCTGTAATAGTACAGCTAATGTTGAAGGGCATCTGTTTCTTGAATTTGAGCTTAAATCACAAGCCTATAGAACTTATATTGCTTTTGAGGAATCTATTTTTGGAAAGGTTAGATGAGCTGGTCTTGGTGGCACAAGTTCCAGTGCCCAGAGGTTGTGGTAGGAAGATGAAAAATTTCAGACTAGGCTAGGATACAGAGTGAGACCCTGTCTTCAAAAAGTTCAGTACTAGAATATTACTCATTTATATCTCTTCTTCATTTAAATTGCATCACAAATTCAAAGAGCCATCTCAGTATTTTGTATATATTTGGTATTTTTCAGGTGTATTACCGTTTTGTCAACATTTTACTGAATTTTCTTTAAAATTTGTTATAATTAAAAAATCTATTAATAATATTATACTTCTGGCTTTATATATTTATGGTTGTATTTAAGTTCAGGAAATTTTAGCTCAGGTGTAGGAGTGTATTATTTTGACAGTTAACTCTACAAATCATATGTTGTTCATAGACAGAAGTGGATTGTTTCTTACATTAACACTCGAATTTGCCTTGCCATTTAAGAAAGAGCTTGTTGGAGATAGAGGTCGGTGGGTCTATTTGAGTTTGTTCGAGGCCAGCCTGGTCTACAGAGCAAGGTCCAGGACAGCCAGGGCCACACAGAAACACTGTCTGTAAAAACAAAAACAAGCAAGCAAAAATATACTAGGATTTTCTGTTAAAAAGAATCTTATATTGTAGGATTATTTTCATAAATACATACTGAGTCTTTTTAATAATCTAACTATTAACACCAGCTAGTAAGGTTTTTTTTTGTTGTTTTGTTTTGTTTTTCCTCTGGTATTGCTGAGTAAACTCCATGCCTTGTACATTCTAGGTAAGTGCTATATTGCTGAGCCACATTCCTAGCTTCAAATTAAGGTGCTTTCTCTGACTTTTCATTTTCTATAGTATCGTTTTAAAAAAATTTATTTATTTTATATGCATTGATGTTTTGCCATGGTTGTCAGGTCCCCTAAAACTGGAATTATAGACAGTTGTGAGCTGCCATGTGGGTGCTGGGAATTGAACCTGGGTCCTCTGGACAAGCAATCAGTGCTCTTAACCACTGAGCCATCTCTCCAACTCCTTGTTTTTTTTTGTTTTTGTTTTTGTTTTTTTTAAGTAAATCCTTTTCTTATTTTTTTAGATTTATTTGTTATGTAATTATATGTACAGTGTTCTGTCTGCATGTATGCCTGCAGGCCAGAAAAAATGTGCCAGATGTCATTACAGATGGTTGTGAGCTACCATGTGGTTGCTGGGAATTGAACTCAGAACCTCTAGAAGAACAGCCAGTGTTCTTAACTGCTGAGCCAGTGTTCTTAACTCCAGCCCCAAGTCCTTGTTTTTTATAGTATCTATAAACATGTTTATAGAGACCCCTTACCCATTTTTTATTCCATCTTTTAAAAAAGTATTTATTTTTAGATATTATTTATTATTTTTAAATTTTATGTGTGGTTGTGTTTTACCCAATTTGTATCTGTGTACCATGTGTGTGCAATGACTGTGGTGGCCATAAGAGGGGATCAGATTCCCCTTTAGTTACTGGCATTATATGGATGATTGTTAGTTACCATGTGGGTGCTGGGATTCCATCTGTGTATTTTCTGTGTGTGTGTGCTCGTGTGTGTATTGCGTGTATGTGCATGCCCACGTGTTTGTGCACTTGTGCCATGGTGCCTGTCAGAGGACAAGTGGTAGGAGTCACTTCTCTGCTTCTACCCTGTGGGTTCTGGGCATCAAACTCAGGTCATTGATTTTGATAGCAAATAACTTTACCCACTGAGCTGTGTGTTGCTGGTCCTAAGGTGTAACCTAGGCTGCCCTCCAACTTGTGATCCCTTGCTTCTTCCTTTTTAGCATATCCCACCAGAGTGTGCCTCCACAAATGTCTTCCTTCCTTCCTTCCTTCCTTCCTTCCTTCCTTCCTTCCTTCCTTCCTTCCTTTCTTTCTTTCCTTCCTTCTTTCTCTCTTTCTTTTTTTTCTTTGTAGTTTATTATAGTCCAAGCTGTTCAGAGCTCACTGAGGCCTGGCGGTGGGGGGGGGGGTGGTCTCAAATTTAGGCCCTTTCTACCTCCACTTTCTAAATGCTGGGATTATAGCAGCCTTGTGTGGTGCTGTCTATGCTTAGCTTCCATTTTTTCATTTTTTCATCCATTAACTCATCTTTATTTCTAGTTGAGTTGTGTGTACCAGATCATGGACCCTGTAATCACCCCTCCCAATCATCACTGTTTTTTTGTTTTTAATCCCTAAATAGGAGCCATGGCATAGTCACTCTGACTTGCAATGTTGGCACTCAGGAGGTTGAGACAGACCTTTGTGAGTCGGAGACTAGCCTGGGCTATATTATAGACTAGCCCGAGTCTTATAGTAAGACCTGTCTCCAAATACCAGAAACAAAAACCAGTAAAGAGATGAAGATGGTGCTGTGGGAACAGCCCGGGCTTTACTCCTTTGACAATAACATCATCTACACCCCAACCATTAAGTGATTTCATTAATTCTTTCAATCTTAGTGTTTAAAATAACCTTTTCTTTTAGAATTGATTTGTCATTGTTCAATTAAAACAAAAATTGAAAGTCCCAAAATTGTCAGTTTAGGTTTTTGTATCTGCTTCTGTGTTCTTGCTGTGGTGCCCCGTGTGTCTTCCTTCCCTACTCCTCCCCCAGCGGCTTTAGACCACAGACGAAGGCTGCTGAGCCTGAACTTTAATTGCATTTATTGTGGTGGCTAAAGAGTGATACTGATTTAAAAAAAAAAAAAAAAGCCCTGGACTTGTATTTAATTTAATATTATGATGTATATGAAGTCAAATGTGAGTTTTCTTATTGCAGTCAAGGCAGGAATGCATTTGATAGGTTATTGGAATGTGAGCACTATTAGGAAACAATAATGCATGGGGGTAGCAGGTCGCTCTTCTTTGTTGGGAAGTTTTAATTAATATCTTAATTTTTGCTTTGTTAAGACTTTATAAAGAACGGTTGAGTCAAGTAGATGCAAAACTCCAAGAAGTCATAGCTGGAAAAGCACCAGAGTATTTGGAACCACTGGCAACTTTACAAGAAAATATGCAGATTCGCACAAAGGTGGCAGGTAGGACGTGTGACATTTTGTACACTTTGTAATGCTTTGATTTTGTTGCATTGTTTGGGTGAATATGTTGCAGATGGCATAGGTCCAGGTATCTGCCGTCTGCCTTGATGGTACAGACAACTATTATTTCCCTAGGCCACTTGTGACTTGGCATTGAGTATATACATCTAGAGTTATCTGCTTGCCAGGTCTGCATGGCACATGTGCATGGCCTTGCTGCCTATTTTATATTACCTTGTTTCCTGTAAGAATAGCACTTGGGCCTCTGCCTGATTGAAACATTTTGTGCATATGGTAGAGTATGCACTCCAGCTGCAAACATGTTTGCTTTTGATGGGATTACAAATGTATGTAAATACATTTACTGTTCATTCTAAGGGTGCTTATAGCCAGTGTGATCCTGCCCTTGGGAGGCTGAGGCAGGAGAATTTGTGTTAGTCTCAGGCCAGCCTTGGCCACATAGTGATGTCTAGGGCAGTCTGACAAACCCAAACAAAAACCTGTGTTTGCTATCAGTCAGCCTGGTTATCAAGTCCTCTTCTCTGCTGCTATGGGGAATTTTGCAGTATCAAAAGACCTCCCCAGTTGCTCAAAGTGCTGTTAGCAAGATACAGCTATTACCTGGCATTAGAAACCATTTCACCTCTAATGTGACTGTGTTACTGACGCAGTGATAGAAATCTAAGTACTCTTGTTTGTTTGTTTTTAAATCTGGGCAAGTAATATGATATTTATTTTATTTACATTTTAAGTGTGTTGCCTTGGGATCCTCCAGATATCCCCCTGGTTCAGCCTCATGAGAAATTGATTTTTCTTTTCAAATATGACAGTATTTAAAAAAAGTTTCAGTGAAATATTGTAGAACAAGGAATTAGCCTTCAGTTGGAGAATTGACAAGATTTTTTTGTAACCTAGAGTGTTGGTGTGGTTAAACTCTATTCTTCTGTAACTGGGATGCGACTACAGAATTATGTTTAGTTTTCATGATTAAGGGATATATCCGTTTAAAATCAAAATGATCTTTTTATAGTTGAACTAAAAACTAAACTTTAATGATACTGGTTGATTTTTGTTTTTGGGACACAAATTGATCTTTAGTGTACCTGTTGTATAACACTCAAGACATTGTTGGTATGTTCTTTTGTAGTAGTTGCACATTTTTATTCTTCAGTATTTAATATTTATATAAATATATAAATATAAATAGTCTGTATTTTGGGGTTAATTTGCCCTCAAATGTAAAAAAATGTTCCTGGTTTTCTTTTCTAGACTTCTAAAGAAAACGTTGTTTGAATTGATCACTTTGCTCCTGTGTGTCTACCTGTTTTTCATCCATTAACTCATCTTTATTTCTAGTTGAGTTGTGTGTACCAGATCATGGGCCCTGTAATCACCCCTTGCAATCATCACGGTTTTTTTGTTTTTAATCTCTGAATAGGAGCCTTTGTGACACTTTGATTTTGGGCTATTGTTTGAGTGAATATGTTGCAGATGGCAAAGGTCCAGGTATCTACCACCCTCCTTGACTGTACAGTCAGCTAGTATGTCCCTTGGCCGTCTGTGACTTGGCATTGAGTATATACATTTAGAGTTATCTGCTTGCCAGGTCTGCATGTGCACATGTGCATGGCCTTGCTGACTGGTTTATGTTACCTTGGGCCTCTGCCTAGTGGAGCACTCTAAACATGATGGCCTCGTTCTGCCAGTTTACAAAGTTAGTCTTCCTTGGAAGCTTTGGACTTTGAAAAGACTAGACTGGATACAGTGGTTTTGACAGAATAAAGCATCCATTTCTTATTTTTTATATTTATTATGTATGCTTGATGGAACCAGAGTTAATTGTCTGTCTCCCTTCTCTGAGGAGAAATCTGAGAATTGTTTTTGTCAGAAAAGGATTGGGCTTTTATTTTGATCACAGCAAGCATTTAGGAGTATTCTTGGAAGTCTGAGACAAAACAAAAAGGTGGTGTGTGATTTCTTCCTAGTTCATGAACTCTTTATTTTCTCCTTCTTTGATATGTGTTTTGAGTCTTTTTTTAGTTTTTAAGGATAAAGATAGATTCCTTTGTGATTTTCTTATTGAGCCATCTTATAGCCTGTGGTGGAGATAGACTGTAGGGAAGTACTGATGACTCCTTATTGCCAACATAACAAGACCATTGTGCTTGGTTGCAGGAATCTATAGAGAGCTCTGCTTAGAATCCGTGAAGAACAAATATGAATGTGAAATCCAGGCTTCTCGCCAGCACTGTGAGGTACCATCATTCTGTCTAACTTTTAAGTTAATTGCATCTCTTTGAGTCCTTTTTGAATAGAGGAGCCTAAAAAGTAAATTAAAAAGTGAAACAAAATTTAGTGGTACTTTATCTCATCACTTGAGTGAGTTTAAAAAAGTATAGTTCTACTGGAAGCTGGACTGGAAACAGACTCAAAGGAGCACAAGAAAGACTTGTGATAATTTCAGAAGTTTGCAGCTGTTACTTAAAAAAGTATTTACATTATGGTGCTGTGAATTATCCTAGAGTTCTGTACATAATTGGCAATAGGCAAGTGCTGTACCACGGAGGTGCGGCCGCAGCCTGTGACTGTTACTCTAGAGGACTAGGTAGGGGTCATGTCATCAGACAACTGAAATTATGGTGTAGTTAACACAGTGTAGAACTGTAGGCCAAAAATGTAGATGCCACAGTGCAGCTAGAGCATTGGGCTGTTTCCACATTTTAGGGTAGCATTGTCTATGAAAAAAAAAGGTGCATTTTCTTTATGTCTGTTTATATTGAATAGTATTTAAGGGCATCATGCTAATTTTGCAAATAACTTTTGCAAAGACTTAGATATCTCAAAAGGCAGAGACAAGAATAAATAAGGGGACAAGTTCTGGAATGACTCTTAATTTTAATTAAAAATATTTTACTTTGTGTATGTGTGTTTTCCCTGAATGAATGTTTGTGTACCTGTGTGTGCCTGATATTCTTGGAAGCTGGAAGAGGGCATTGGACACCCTAGAACTGGAGTTATAGATGGTTGTGAGCTACCAGTGGAACTGGGGATCTAATCTGAGACTTTTGCAAGACCAGCAAGTTCTCTTAATTACTGAACCATTTCTTCAGTCCCTAACCCTTCTTATTTTAATATACCATATCTGAATAGGTATAAAAGCAGTGAATCCTCTTTTTACTTAGTCTGGAACTAGATATCCCAGAGATCTTCCTGTATCTGTCACCTGAGTGCTGGGATTAAAAGTACATTCCTTTAATGCACCACACTCAGACTACTATTGCTTTCTTCCCTCCTCCTCTTTTTTTTTTTTTAAATATTTGTTTATTTTTTAAAATTTTGTGTGAACTGGTGTTTTACCTGCATGTATAACTGTGTAAGGGTGTCAGATCTTGGAACTACAGACAGTTGTGAGCTGCGATGTGGATGCTGGGAATTGAACTCAGGTCCTCCGGAAGAACAGTCAGTGCTCTTAACCGCTGGGCCATCTCTCCAGCCCCTCCCCCCTTCTTCTTGAGATGGGGGCTTACTGTGTAGTACAGGCTGGCCTTGAACTTTCCAGCTGCTCAAAGATAGTGATAATAGGTGTGCCACCATGCCAGCCACATTATTAATAATCAGTGTAACGTTTTATTTCTTTGTTTATAAGGAAAATTTAGTTTTCAAATTTCAGGACTGTCTTTGATTTGATCTTAGGATATATAAGACAATTAGGAATAATTGATATTTTCCATGCTGTAGAAATATGCGTTTAAGACTTTAGCTGTAGTTCTTCAAGTGTTAAGTATGTGTGTTAATGATTTTAAAATTCTTTATTTACTTTTATTTTATTTGTGTGGGTGTTTTGCTTGCTATATATACATTTCTTTCTGTAGTTTTTTAAATATTTATTTATTTTATTTTATGTGCATAATGGCATATTTTGCCCCTAGAACTTGGGAGGTGAAGGCAGGAAGATCTTTGTGAGTTTGAGGCTAGCCTGGTCATATGAGGTCCAAGTTAGCCAAGGCTACATAGTGAAACTGTGTTTTGAGAGAAAGGGAGGAAGAGGAGGAAGAGAAGAGAGAGGGGAAGGGACTGTAGGGGAGGAAAGGTGGAAAAGGATGCTGATTTTTAAAATTCACTGACAGTAACCAACAGTATCAACATCTAGCAGGGTATGGTGGTAAGCATATGAAATCACAACACTTGGAAAGTATAGGCAGGAGAACCAGGAGTTCACGGTCATCTTTGGCTACATAGTGAGTAGGAGAACTGTCTCAAAAGCCAAAAAGGAGAATAATATAATATGCCAAAGAGGTAAATGTATATCCACATTCACTTTCACTGTAGCATTACTCACAATGCCCATGTTATGGAATAATCAACCTAACTGACCACCCACAGATGAATGAATAAAGAAAATTTGATGTATAGAAAATACATATAAAAGTGATGGAATATTATTTAGCCTTTACAAAGAACAAAATCTTGTTATTTGTTACATGGATGAATCTTATTCTAAGTAAAACAAACAAGACAGAGAAAGACAAATGCTGTAGGATCTTATTTATAAATGAACTCAAAACGGGAGATGCTGACCAAAAGATACAAAGCTTAGACAAAAGAAATAGACCCTGGACTTACCTACTGTACAACAGTGGTGAGTTGGTACTAGTAACACACTGCACACTTGGAAGTTGCTATAAGAGTACCTCTGCAATATTTACTTCAGAAGAAGATAAATTTGTTAAAGTAGATACTGTAGTCGTTTGAGAAAGAATGGTCCCCAAAGACTCATATGTATGAATACTTGCTATCTATTTGGTGGAACTATTTGGGAAGGATTAGGAGGTGTGGCCTTCTTGGAGAAGGTGTGGCACTACAAGGATGGACTTTGAAGTCTCATGTGCTCCTTCTGCTTCCTGTAGATCAAGATGTAGACCTCTCATTTCCTTCTCCAGCACCATGTCTGCCTGCATGTCATTGTACCACCTGTCATAACAATAATGGATTAAACCTCTGAACTGTAAACCAGCCCCCAATTAGATGTGTGTGTGTGTATCTGTAGGTGTTTTTTCCTCTATGTGTGTAGTATGTACCATGTGTGTGCAGTGCATATGGAGACCAGAAGAGGACATCAGATTTTCTGGAACTGGAGTTGCAGATAGTTGTGAGCTCCTATGTGGGTGCTAGAGCCAAGTCCAGGAGCTCTCCAGGAGCTGTGAGTGCTCTAGTGTTGGCAATGAGCTGTCTCTAGCCCAGTAACTTATATTTTAAATATGTTTAATTTATTTTGATCCTTATAACATTATGAGATAGGAATTCTTTTAAGCATGTGAAACCTGCCCACATGTTCAACTCTACTGTTCTGTCCAGGCAAGTTTCAGGGCTCCTTCTCCTGAGTGCTGTAGCTGGTGAGGGCCTTGGCCAGGTCCCCCACAGGCTGCAGGTGGAGACGGGAGGAGGGCATCTTTCCGTCACCACACCACCACATGGCAGACAAGAGGGATGCAACCTACTCTCCCAATGTCACACCCTCAGGGCAATTTAAGACCCTTCTCCTGAGTGTTTCGATGATGAGGGCAGGACCACTTCTCTCTAGTGTTGCAGTTAGTGAGGGGTGGAATCTTCTCTGAACAGTCTTGTCTTCTCCACCTTTGGTGCTATCAGGAGCTGAAGACATCACAGACCAGGGCCATGAACCCTAGGCCAAGACCTCACTATGACCCTGGGTGGCAATCAAACCTCCCACCTCAGCCCCACCTGCTCCTCTCCCTCCCTCCCTCTCTTGCTTTGTCCTATAACACAACATACATTTTGGTCAGACTTGAACTCACTTGGTACTGCAGGTGGGCATTGGACTTTTGATAAGCTATATTATCAGGCTTAGCTTGCCTGCTTTCTTAAAAAGAACTAAAAGTTCTGCCCAGAGATTCTTACAGATTTGTGAGCATCTTGTGAAGGTGTTACTTTTAAAAATAAAGTCAAACATTACAGTTTCGTTGACCCCACCCCTTCCCCCCAAGCCTGTGTGAGAAGTTGAAAGGCATGTCACTGTAATGGGGGTGGGTACTGAGAGTTGTCTAGGGAGCTTGTTGAGCTCATTTTCTTTGCTAAAGAATTGAACATCTGGGAAAAAACAGGCCACAAGGAATATAACAAAGTGTCTGTTTTATTCCTTTGTGATGAGAGGGGCCCTAAAGCTGAGAGCTAAATGGCTTAGGTTTATAAGGCCCTAGAACATTCTCTTCTCCTGTTGATCTTGTATACCTGCCCTATGTCTTACTACTGTTTCCTCTCACAATGGGACAAGAATCCACCTTCTGCATGAGCCTACCTTGGCTTCCCCTGTCTGTCTGCCTCTAACCTCCCTTCAGTTACCTATAAACTCAAGTCTAAGTAAGTGTGAGCTTGTGGCCCAATGTCAGTTGTATTAGGGCTAAAGTCATGTCCTACATGGGTCAGACCAGTTTCTTCCTTTAAAGTGCTTGTAAAAGATGTCTTACTGAATGTGTACCAGGCCTGGCTCCTTACTGCTTTTAATTGCTGCTCCTGCCCTGTGTTCTGCCTGGATATGTCTAGGATTTTCCTTCTCATCCTTGGTGCGGAGAGCAGTGAAGCATCAGTCTCTTTCGTTCACTGCGATGGATACTCGGAACTTTTAGTTTTTTGAGATAGGGACTTCCTTTTTGTGTGTGCATGCCTCGTGTGTGGGTACATGTACCTCAGTGTATATGTGGGTCATAGAACAACTTTATAGAGTCAGTTCTTTCCTTCTACTTTTACATGGATTCTGGGGATCAAATTTTAAGTATCTTTAACTGCTGAGCCATCTTACCAGCCTAAGGAATAATTGAGACAAGATGTCATGTACCTAGCTGGCCCTAAAGTCACTTATGTAGCCCTGCTAGCCTTGAACTCCTGATCCTCCTAAGTCCTGGAATCCTAGCTCCTGTGCTGTGTTAACTCTGATTATGTCTCTCCTTCAAAATCTCCCAGGGCTCCAATCTTGAAGGAAGCTGAGAACTGTGGGCACTTAAGGCCAGAAACTACCAAAGGGAAGTTGACTATGAACACTTTCAGTGGGAAGTTAGTACAGAAATGAACCCCTGGAGTCATTGTCCTGGGAGTCCTTAGACCTGCCGTAACGAGAATAGCAGAGATGTCAGCCTGGGAGGACCAGTGAGTAGGTTCAGTCAGTCACAGTGTGAGGAAGAAGGGATGGACCCCTCATCAGTAGTAATGGTAAAGACAGACAGAATCGCCTACTGAACAGAGCAACCCCTGCAGGCCCCCAGTCAAAGAGTGTGTGTGTGCCCCATCTCTTGGCAACTCCTCTGGCTGCTCAACTATGATTTCTTCTCTCTCTCTCTCTCTCTTTCTCTGGGGAGGCTTCTGAGGGTCTTGTAGGACTGGAGAATAAGGAGAAAAGTCTCTCTGAAAGGAAAGTGTCCAGCATAATCTTCATTGTCAGCTCACCTGGATTTAGAAACGTTACTGTACATGTTTGTGAGGCTGTTTAAATGAGAGGCAAGGCCCACACTGATTGCGGACAACAACCATTCCATTGCAGCCATTGGTGCAGAGTGTGCCGCCATAAGGAGAAAGGGAATCAGGCACCAGCATTGTTCCTCTACTTGACGGATTCCAGTGTGCTCAGCGCCTTGGGCTGGTGGGTCAAGCCCCTCAAACTCTATTACATATTTGTCAGAGCACTGAGAAAAGTGGCTGATTCAGGGAGGGACAGAAATGAGAGTAAACTCAAGGCATTTCATCCTGGAATCTGTTTATTTTCCAAACTGGGCCTCATGTATTCTATGTTATGTTTTTGTCTTTCATTTTTGAGACAAGATCCTACTGTGTAGCCTTGGCTGGCCCAGAATTCACTGTGTAGATCAGGCTGGCTGTAAACTCTCTAGGGCTGGGATTAGAGGTTTATGAGGTGTTAACTATACAACCCAGGGCCTGTGCTTGCTAGACTAGCACTTTTACCGATTGGCTATATTCCTAGCCTCACCCCCTCACATGCTATAGAATATATATCTAATATTTTTAGAAAGGCCTGAAAACTTCAAACATAGTTTCTTTTGGTTGAGTTTTAAAACAAATTATGAAGAATGGTTAGTGGACTTAGAGAATTTCTGCTTCTCCTAGAGTTTACCAGTATAAAGCAAAGAGAACATACCAGTTTAACTTCATTTTCATAAAAGCAAAAGCCTTATCACCTCAGGTCTTTATGAAAGTCATCTTTGCGTGGAGAACCGGGATCTGCTTATTGCTGCCATGAGGCCTGTTTCTTTTTTCCTTTTCTGTAACTTCTAAATTCCTGTAGCACAATGTACAGATACAGTTAGAATATTTGAGAAGACTTTTTATAAGTCAGAGAAACAAGCAAAAGAAAATATTGAGAACAGCATGTAATGAGACAATTATTTTTACCTCAGTACATATTTATTTTGGTATGTATCTGTATGTACATGTTTGTGTTCATGCCTGTGCATGTGTGTTTATGCAGGTGTAGAGCCAGAGGTTGACATCTGATTTCTTCCCCACCTATTTTCCACTTAAGTTTTGGAGACAGGATCTCTTACTGAGCTGGAATTTGCAAAGTTGGGTAGACTGCCAAGCCAGCAAAGACTTCTGTCTCTGTGTCCTCAGCACAGGGATACAGGAGTGTCTTAGTTAGGGTTTCTATTGCTGTGAAGAGATACAAGACCACAGAAACATTTAATTGATTGGCTTACAGTTCAGAGATTCAGTTCCTTATCACCATCCTAGGACATGGCAGTGTGCTGGCAGACATAGTGCTGGAGAAAGAGCTGAGAGTTCTATATCTTGCTCGGGAAGTAAACTGAGTCACTAGGCCTGCCTTCACAGAGACACACTTTCTCCAACAAGGCCAGGCCTACTCCAACAAAGCCACACCTTCTAATGGTGCCACTCCCTATGAGTTTACGGAGGCCAGTTACATTTAAACTACCACTAGGAGTGTACTACTAAACCTGGCTTTTATTTTTTAATTTTTCTTTTTATTTAAAAAGTTTTTTGTTTCCCATACTCACCAGTGCTTTCCCTCCCCTCCTCCCAGTCCTCTCTCTCCCACCCCATCCCCCATCCATTCCCCAGGGAGGGCAAGGACTCTCAAGGTGAGTCAGGGTCTGGTAATCCAGTTGAGGTAGGACCTAGTCCTCCCCATGATCAAGGCTGAGTAAGGAGCTCCTCTGTAGGGAGTGGGCTCCTAGAAGCCAGTCATGCACCAGGAATGAACTCTGGTTCTACTGCAAGATGCTCCACAAACTGCCCATACCATTCTGCTTTCATCTACACTTGGGGGTGGGGTTTGTTTCTTTCTTTGAATGTTCCTCAGCTGTCATTTTAGAGTCAGTGAGCTTCCAATAGCTCAGGTCAGCTCTTACTGTGGGTCTCCTCCTCATGATCCTGATCCCTTTGCTCATATAATTTCTTCTCCCTCTCTTCACCTGGACCAGAAGCTTGACCTGGTACTTAGCTATGGATCTCTGTGTTTCTCTCCATCAGCTGCTAGATGAAGGTTCTGTAATGACAATTAGGGTGGTCATTCATTTGATTATAGAAGTTCTGTTTAGATACCCTCTCTACTATCTCTTGAAGTTCTAGCTGGGGACATTTTGTGGATTCTTGGTTGTTTCCTAGCACCAGGTTTCTCTCTATCTCCACAGTGGCTCCCTCTATCAAGATATCTGTTTCTTTGTTCTCCCTCTCTGTTGATCCCCCCATTCTCAACCATCCATTCTCTCATGATCTCTTCCCATCTCTCCTTGCTCCCTTTTTCATATGATCCCAACTTACTCAGGAGATCTTCTCTGTTTCCCCTTCCCAGGGGGGATCCATGGATGTCTGTCTTAAGTTTCTTCTGTTACCTAGCTGCTCAGGGTTTGTGGATTGTAGCCTGGTTATCTTTTGCTTTATGTCTAAAATCCACTTATGAGTGAGTCTTTCTGGGTCTGTGTTACCTCACTCAGGATGGTATTCTCCAGGTCCATCCATTTGCCTGCAAATTTCAGGATGTCATTTTCTTTTAACTGCTGAGTAGTACTCCATTGTGTAAATGTAACACAATTTTAAACCCGTTCAGCCTTCCCCCGGTATTTGGCTCAGAGTATTCTTTTCATACAATCTGAATTAGTGCTACACACCTACCTGTCAGAATGGCTAAGATCAAAAACACAGATGACATCCTACGCTGGAGAGGATATTGAGTAAAGGGAATACTCCTCCATTGCTGGTGGGAATGTAAACTTTACAGTTACTTGGCTGAAATATCAGGGAGAGGAAGCACCAGAGTCAATTCTTACCCAGCTGATTTGCAATTTCCTCAGCCTCACTCCTAGTTGCCCCTGCTGTGTTCCTAAGAGGCCTTATACACCCTTCTTTTCAGCTGTATCCCATCCAGGTTAGGATTAAAGGTGTGAACTACTCTATTTCATAGCTAGCCTTGAACTCACAGAAACAGAGGAAGTTCTGTCTCTGGAGTTATGGGATTAAGGGTGTAGGTCACCACTCCTGTGGCTTTCCCGTGCTGGGATTAAAGGGGTGTGCTATTGAAACTCAGCTGTTTGTCCTTGTACTCAAGGATCAAGAAATTCCTGAAGCTGTCTGCCTAGGATTTGACTGTGTTCTGTCTCCCCAATATTTCAGGTTTTATTAAATATGTAATATATCACCACATACGTGTAAGATGGTATCTCAGATATGGCATTTCTCTGATGGCTGAGGAATTGAACAGTTCTTTAAGTATCTTTCAGCCATTTGTAATTCTTCTGTTGAGAATTCCCTATTTAACTCTGAACCCCATTTTTAAATGAATTATTATTATTTTTTTTTGGCCTCTAGTTTCTTGAGTTCACTATATATTTTAGAGATCATCCTCTGTCTGATGCAGGGTCGATAAAGATCTTTTACTATTCTGTAGGGTTTCATTTTATCTTATTGACTATGTCCTTTGCTTTACAGAAGCTTCTCAGTTTTAGGAGGTCCCATTTATTAATTGTTGTTCTTAGTGTCTGTGCTACTGGTGTTATATTTAGGAAGTGGTCACCTGTGCCAATGCGTTGGAGGGTATTTCCCACTTTCTTTTCCATTGAGGTCAGTGTAGCTGGGTTTATGTTGAGGTCTTTGATCCACTTGAATTTGAGTTTTGTGCAGGGTGGTAGGTTTGGATCTATTTGCATTCTTCTACATACAGTTATGCCAACAACATTTGTTGAAGATGCTATCTTTTTTCCATGAATATTTTTGGCCTCTTTGTCAAAAATCAGGTGTTCATAGGTGTGTGGATTAATGTTAGGATCTTCAGTTTGTTTCTGTTGATTCACAAATCTGTTTTTATGCCAGCACCAAGCTGGTTTTTTTTTTTTTTTTTTTTTTTTTTTTTTTTTTTTTTTTTTTTTTTTTTTTTTTTTTTTTTTTACTGTAGCACTATAGTATAGCTTGAAGTGAGGGATGGTGATACCGCCTGAAGTTCTATTATTGAACAGTTTTTGGCAGTCCTGGGTTTTTTGTTTTTTTCATATGAAGTTGAGTATTTTTCTTTCAAGGTCTGTGAAGAATTGTGTTGGGATTTTGATGAGGATTGCATTGAATCTGTAGATTGCTTTTGGTAAGATTTTCATTTTTACTATATTGATCCTACCTAGCCAAGAACATGGAAGATCTTTCCATTTCCTGAAATTTTCTTCAAAGACTTAAAGTTCTTGTCATACAGGTCTGCCACTTCTTTGGTTAGAGTTACCCTGAGATATCTGATGCTGTTTGTAGCATTGTAAAGTGTGATGTTTCTTGATTTCTTTTTCAGCTCCATTATCATATATGTGTATAGGAGGCTATTGATTTTTTTTCAGTTAATTTTGTATCCTGCTACATTGCTAAAGGTGTTTATCAGATGTAGGCATTCCCCTGGTAGAATTTTGGGGATCACTTATGTATACTATCATATCATCTACAAATAATGATAGTTTGACTTCTTCATTTCCAATTTGTATGCCCTTGATCTCCTTTTGTTATCTTATTGCTCAAGCTAAAACTACTGTATATTGCCTTTATTATGTTAAACCTAACTTTTTAAGTGGGTGCTGGGGATCTTAACTGGGTTCCTTGTGCTTCTATGACAAGCATTTTACTAACTGACTGTGCCACATCCCCAGCCCTGATATTCCGTGGTTTGTTAACTATTTTTGTGTACACAGCAATAGGTTTCATTATGATGTTTTATATACTTGTATCATGTTCTTTTCCTTTATCCATCCCAGTGCCCTTTCTTGCCATCTTTCCTGCATCTGCTGGTATATTTTTTTATATGATATTTGTTTTGATTTAGCTGTACACTCCTATCAAGGTACTAACCACATTGAGCCTCTGAATTCAGATTAGATACGGCAGGTTCAGCATAGTCTGGTCACGGACAGACTGCTGTCTCTTTAACTCCTGTCTTTCTCCTACCATCTAGGATAATCTTTAGGTATATGCAGATTAAATTTCAAATCTGTATCAGAAGAGTTTGTGACTGACATATGGGCATGCTACTTACAGGAGTGTGTCCTTCCCCACCTTCCCCCACAAGACGTCCTGTTACATTAGCTTTCATAACATACCATATCTACAAAGTCCCAGTACTGAGCTAATCTTGTGGTGAGTGCATTGCCACTCTGTTAGATATTTGTCCCCTTTCCGCCTTCATACTGGGGATTGAACTAGGGTTTGGTACAGCCTGGACAAGTGCCTACCACTGACCTATAGGCATCTTTTATTTTTAGTTTGTGATAAGTTGCCCATACTGACCTTGGGTTCAGTCTGGAGTCTAGATAGCGTTTGAACTTGGAATCCTTCCATCCATGTAACTAGGATTATATACCTTCTCTACCCTGCCTGTCTTTTTATGAAAAGGACCTTTGTATTATATTTATGTACATTTCATTGCTTTTATTAAAAAAAAAAAAACTACAGTGACTTATGATCAAAACTAATGAACTAAAACTGGGTTCTAATCTAATCTAGTAAAACAGTATTTTTGTTTATTTATTTTACCGTTATTTAAAATTACATGTTTATTTTTATGCATATGGATATTTTGCCTGCATGTGTACCACATGCATGTCTTGTTCCTGAGGAGGCAAGAAGAAGATGCTGGATCCCTTGAAAATGGGGTTGTGAGCTGCTGTGTGGATGCTGGGAGTTAACTTGGGTCCTCTGAAAGAACAGTTCATGCTCATGGCCGCTGAGCCATCTATCTCTCTAGCACCCAGTGGTTTATTCGTTTATTTATCTTGTTTGTTTTATTCATGTTTTTATTTATTTATTTTTTCTTATGGTGCTAAGGATTGAACATAGAGTCTTTAGTATGTTCTCTCACTAGGCTGTATTCTTACCCTATCATGTTTATTTTAGCAAGTGAATATGATGTAATTAATCTATAATTTTATAATTCAGTTAACATGTTAATTTTCTCTAAGTCAGTATATTGCTTACGTATATTCTTAACTGAAATCTAACTGGAATGTATTATTTTATTGAGTTACTTTAAATGACCATAACCTCTTTCTTTTTTTTTTTTTTTTTTTTTTTTTTTTTTTTTTTTTTTTTTTTTTTTTTTTTTTTTTTTTTTTTTTTTTTTTTTTTTTTTTTTTTAACTTTATTTATTTGCCTTGGTGTTTGCCTGGAACTGGAACTACAGACAGTTGTTAGCTGTCATGTGGGTGCTGGGAATCGAACCCGGGATCTCTGGAAGAGCAGACGGTGCTCTTAACCACTGAGCCATCTCTCCAGCCCCCATAACATAACCTCTTTCTTAAAGCAACACATTTTTAAACCTAAATTTTTTTTTTTTTTTTTTTTTTTTTTTGCAACTTAGCACTTTTTTTTTTTTTTATAATATTTCTTTTTTAAACTTTATTTATTTATTTATTTGCCTTGGTGTTTGCCTGGAACTGGAACTACAGACAGTTGTTAGCTGCCATGTGGGTGCTGGGAATCGAACCCGGGTCTTCTGGAAGAGCAGACGGTGCTCTTAACCGCTGAGCCATCTCTCCAGCCCCTAAACCTAAATTTTAAAGTTAAGGTATCTTTAAGATATATATGTTTGTTTTGCTTAGCAGCCTTTATAATCAAATGTCTTTTTGTAGTTTAATTAAGTTAAATTAAAAGAAAATACAATAAAAGACATAATTTAGACTTCTTGTGTATTTTTTATCTTTATGTGGATTATTATATTATTTTCTTTATTTTTTATTTTTTAAAGGACTTTTTATTTTTTGAAGCCTATGTATATTTTATACACATTGTAATTTGTTTAGAAGTTTTTTTATTTGAATCTGTTTTTTTGTGTATTTTTCATTATTTTTTAACTAGAAGAGCTTTTAAAATGTTAGATTGTAAAGCACTGTTTTGACTGCTGACTCTGCTCTGCTCAGCTTTTTAACATGGCAGAGGTGCCAGAGACACACTTATCTTTTAAATGTTGAGAAGTAGTATTAAATATTGTGGAGTTATTTACCACTGCAACTTTGGGGAATCTTAGGGTCCACATTGCCACCAAGTAGAGCAACTCTGCCCACTGTTCATCAACTCTACTTAAGTATTTGGCAGCTAGGCCTTTGAAGAGTCATATGGTTTTTGTTGCTAAGGCTGAGTTAGAAAGGCTCACTTAAAGGAGTAATGTCTTTGTTCGTCGCCAGCAAACAGAGCTGACCCAAGAAAATGTTGCTATTAAAAAGCCATCTTTGACTCTGGTTTTTGCCTTTTCTTTTTTGTCTGTATGAACAGAAACTTTAAATTTATTATATGTAGTTTGAACTGGCCTTGTTGTAGCTTAAGCTGCAGGCCAAAAGCCTGCCATTTTGTAGCTCAAGCCCACATGCCATGCCAGGGCGTCTCTGTATTACAGCCTACTTAAGAGACACAACTTGGAAGCTGGTTTTGTGTTCTAGAACCCTTTTAAAGTTTTTAAAGGCCTTATGTGGGTATATGTATACGTGTTGGAGTGCCATTTGTATGTAATAGGAAGTTTTTGGCCCAGCCTAGCCTGGCGGTCTGGACCTGCCTGCAGCTGCTTCCTGCCCCCAAAAATGACTTAGACATTTCTATTAATTATATGCTGCTTGGCCTATGGCTCAGCCATCTTGCTAGCTAGCTCTTGCATCTTAATTCAGTCCATTTCCATTAATCTGTCCTGCCATGTGGCCCGTGGCTTACCTATTTCTTTACATCTTGCTTCTTAGGCAACTAGATTGCATCTCTTGTGACTCTGCCCCCTTCCCCTGTATCTATGCTTGGATTTCTCGCCCTCTTTTAAGATGGCCTTGCATAGGTTGAGACAGTTCCTTTATTATCCAGTGACATTCACAGCATACAGAAAGACTTCCCATATCATTTTTACCTAAATGTTTTTCTTTGTCACATATTGCCATATATAATATGATGTAGAGACAGTAAAAATCCAATATGATCTATTTTATTTAATTTTCAAATTTTATTTTTGTTTTTTATTGTGTGTGTGTATATATGTCTTATGTGTGTATGTGTCTTTGTGTGTGTGCATGACCATGGAAGACAGAAGAGGGCATCACGTCCCCTGGAATGAGCCACCACATAGATGCCAGGAACTGAATCGCGGTCCTCTGCAAGAGCAGCAAGGGCCTTGAGCAATTTGTATATTCTTAAGTCAGATGTTATTTTATTTAATTAAATCTACTCTTATAACTGTTCCGTGGATTTATTTCTTTTATATGTTGAACATCTCTTCTTTAAGCTTTGAGGTTGTGGGGTTGAGGACATAGCTCAGTGGCAGAGCACTTACCTGGCACGCACACACCCTTGCTTCAGTCCCAGAACTTCTGGAGTAAAAATAATTAAGATAAAACAAAAAAGCAAGCACAAGCACCATGTAGTATTAAAGGAGGACTCTAAGTCATTTGGTATTGTTGGTTAAGATGAAGTGGTGTTTCTTTCTCTTCACTTCCCTATCTGTCATGTTTCTTCCAGAGTGAGAAGCTTTTGTTATATGACACAGTCCAGAGTGAGCTTGAGGAGAAGATCAGAAGGCTGGAGGAGGACAGACACAGCATCGACATCACCTCAGGTCAGCCCGTCCGTCCATCCGCCCGCCCCCGTGGGCGCTCTGCAAATACATTGTCCTAGCTGGAGGGGCTGGGGAGGAGGCCTCCTAAGAATGACCGTGGTCAGTTATTTAGAAAGATGAAAAAATCACAGCATAGGAGAAGGGACAGAGCAGGAGCCTCTGTGGGAGTGTTCTGAAGGCAGTCCTGTGTTCTTCTAGGCAGGTGGATAGGTGGGGCAGGGTGGCAGGTTTTACCTTGGAGAAAGGAAATACATGCTGATCAGGTCAGCATGAAATGTGGCCATTTCAGGATGATCATAGAGAAGTTTTCTGTTGTGCACTCAGAAATTTTACAAGTTTGGCCCACAGTTCTTGAGCATGTATTGTTTTTGTGGTTTGCATTTTACTTCTCTGCTGTGGTTGGACAGATTTGAGGTGTTCCCTTGTTTATAAATTGAGTGTCTATAGACATTTGCTTAGATTTTCTAAATAGATGTTCTTGTCTAGAAAAGAATAGATGCCTCAGGGCTGGCAGGATGGCTCAGTGGCGGTAAACAGAGGCCAAGGTTTTCTGTCCAGGTCACCAGGTCCTAAATAAATACAAAAAAGTTTGTATTAATTACAGAATGCTAGGACGATAACTCGGGCTTATTGCTAACTAGCTCTTCCATTTAGATTACCCATTTCTATTAATCTGTATATTGCCGCATTTCCTTGGCTTTAGTGGTCCTCTGGCTTCTTGGGCACTCTCTGCCTTCCCTCTCGACTCTGCCCTTCCTCAGCCCAGTTCTCAGTTTGATTGTCCCACCTAACTTTATTGCGCCTTACTATGGGCAGCTTTATTGTTAATCGATGAGAGTAACACATATTCAGAGCCTACAGAAGGATCATTCCACAGCAGAAGGTGCTTGCCCTAAGGCTGGCACCTGAATTTGGTCCCCAGCACCCATGTGGTGGAGAGAACCTTCTCTCACAAGTTGCCCTGTGACCTCAGTATGTGTACTACGGTGTGCAAGTGCACATACACACAACACATACATACGAATAAATAAATAAAGGAAAAAGGAAGACAGATTACATTTGTATATAGTTTCCTACGAGTTTTGTAGAGTTTTGAGTATAAATAAATGGCAAACATGAAATTATATTCTTCCTTTGGCCACCAGAAGTTAGCTCACACTTTGGTTTGCTTTCAGAGCTGTGGAATGATGAGCTTCAGTCAAGAAAAAAGAGGAAGGATCCTTTCAGCCCCGACAAGAAGAAGCCAGTTGTTGTTTCAGATATCCTTTGCTACCTCTTCTGTGTTTCCACATTGTGCCTCCTTCTCTACGTCAACACACTCATCTTACTTGGACTGTCCCGAAGCAAGCACACGTGACTTATAAAGTGATGCCTAAGATGGGAGGGGAGAGAGGAACCCGTCATCACCTCAGCCTTGGAAACTGATAGTGCCCCGTCCACAGAGCTGAGGGGAAATAGCTGTTTATGATACAGTGGGATTAGTTTTTAAGGTTGTTTTTTGTTTTTGAGACAAAGTCTTGTATATAGCTCAAGCTGCCATTGAACCTGTAGTCTTCTTGCTCCACATTGTGCTCTCAAGTGTGAGATGTTTTTCACTGCTGAGTTGACCTTGACTTCTCAACGTCCATATATAGTTTATATGCTTCAGGATCTTGATATTCTTGAAGATTGGACAACAATTAGGAAGGTATGATTAACAGATGGATGTTTTTACAGTCTACCTTTGAAAAGTTTGTTCATCGATATATGAAAATATAATTGTTATAGACTTGCTTTGCAATGGGCTGTAGACTATTTTAAGAATTAGAGACGTGATTTATATTTTTTCCTGAAGTAAAAGATTAATAATTTATAAAACAATATGAAACTGCTTATGTTTAGTTAGCTCTAGAGCTTTTGGGTTCAGAGCTTTGTCTGCTTGCCCTATAGATGGCACTCAGTAAATATTTGTTGAACTTGAAGTGTCTTACATTCTGTTAATAACTACAGAGGCATGCATGGACTCAGATGCTTGTTTAAGAATGGAGCTATGTATCTTGCCATCTTTTTACTTTTTATTTATTTCTATTACCATTCTTACTTCTTATTTTGTTCAGACTGCCCTAGAATTCACTTTGTAGCCCCACAGTCTTTGAACTTGTGAGCCTCCTACTTTGGCCTTTTTGGGATCTGGAGTAGAAGCTTGTGCCACCAGGCCTGGCTTGAGGCTTGCTTTCTTTATTAAAAATTTACACTTTTTTAAATTATCCGGAGAAAAGATTACAGCTGTTAATAATATCTATGTTGGAAGGTGTTCTCTGTGGCTTTAGACATCATCAGTCTGGAGGCTGGGGCATGCCTCTCAGTTCTAGTGTGCTTGCCTAGGGTGCTTGTATATAAGGTGCTTGCCAAGGGTGCTTGCCTAGCATGCATGATGCCTTGGGTTCTTCCCCAGCACCAGAAGACAATGAAAACAGCTAATGTTTATATTTTATTCTATTATTGAGCCAATCAAGACTGTTGTATTTGTTATGAATAGAAAATGCATTTTCAGTCCGAATTCAAATTTCTCCTCTCTTCTCCTCTTTTTCCTAAGGCAATGGCTACATTGGGTCCACACCGAGTTAAAACAGAACGTAAGTTATGAGATGGGACATCCTTTCTGTGGAGAGCTGTTGAATCAGAGTGGTTAAATGCTCTATGTATCAAGGAGCTACACATCACTGGTTCCATTAATCAGCTGTAACTGATAGTACAAGGAACTCTGGATTCTCCTGCTTCATGTAAAAGTTTGGAAGTGTCCAGTGCTGTGTATTTTTTCTTCTGTTCTTAAGCAGGAACATTTTCACTGATATTAGATTTGTATTTGAAGAGACATTTATCTAGTGTTTGTTTTGTTTTGTTTTTTAATTGGGCCATTACTTTTTTAGATGAAGTGTTGGGAATTCATGAATTGGTTCCAGGGAATCCAGATTGTCTGGAGTTGTGTACTAAATTTCTTAGGATTGCTACTCACCCCCCCCCCCCCCATGAGCAGATATTAGAATTCTGACAGTGGAGTACTGAGAGATTTATCTGCCTCTGAGATTTACATGTTGTGTTTTGAGACAGGGCTTTGCTAAGTAGCCCTAGCTGGCTACTGGAAATATCTGTTTGTCTCTGTCTCCTTAGTGCTAGGATTATATATTTTTGTTTATTTGTTTTTGTTTCTTAGCTCTAAGTAAGATAGCTACCAAAGTTTTGATGAGCATCACTCTCTGTTTTTGCTTTTTTTTTTTTTTTTTTGGTATGTTTTTTTGTAATCCTTTAAAGGGTTAATTTTTTTTAAAAAGCATATTTTAAATAGTTAGGAAAATAATTTCTTTTTTCATTTCAAAGTTTTCTTTAAGAGGCATTTATCTTTAAGACAGTTTCAATTTTTTTCTTTTAATAGTTTCTTTAAACTTAATTTCATATCAGTAAATTGCAGCAGTATTATATCTATGTACTGCCTTTGACTGGAGGGGACAGATGCCTGAATCTCTAGAATGATTTTGGGTCTTTGATTCTTTTGGTTGTGTGCGTGCACTATGCCTGTGTATATGCATGTTCACATATGTGTGGATATGCCTGTGGGTGCATGAGTGTGTGTATATGTGGAGGCTAGGGATTTATCCTTGATGGTTCTCTGTTTCTATTTACTGATGTAAAATTTCTTGTTGAATAGAGTTTTGTTTCTAGCAAGTCTAGCTGCACTGAATACCCTGTGGAGCCCTGTCTCTGCTCCCTGTGCTGCCATTACAGGTAGCTGCAGTGCCTGCCTGGCTTTTGTGTGGGTTCTGGTCTTCACCCTTGTGCAGCAAGGGAGCCACCTTCCCAGTCCCTTCTGCAAGAGAGTCACACTACAGTGTCCATGGCTCTTCTAGCTTGTTTTTAGCTCACTGTTGTACTGTTTTTGTTTATAACATTTACCTGCATTTGTATGTTTGTTTTAAGAATGATAAGTTCCACAGTTGTTTTTAAAGAAAAAAATGATTGTTGTTGTGCATATGGAGTGTGTATGTGTGTGATCACATGTGGAGACCAGAGGACAACTTTTAGGAGCTGGTTCTTTCCTTCCACTGGGGTTTTGGGAGTCACACATCAAGCTCAGGTCGTCAGGCTTGTACAGCATGTATGTTTGTTTACCTGTTGTGTGCCATGCAGTACATGTGATCACACACACAAACACCCCCGCGCCCCGCCCCGACATGCACAGCAACAATAAGCTTTTCTTTAAAAAGAACTGTGGAATTTATCATTCACTGGCCCCATTGATACATTTAAGTTAATTGTCTACTTGTTTATCTGTCTTCTGACTGGAGTGTAAGCTTTACAGAGGCTGGCACCATAGTTTTTTGTTTGTCTGTTTTTTTCCTCAGCACCCAGCACAGTCCCTTATGTATAGGATGGGCTCAGGTATGTAATGAATGAGTGACTAAAAACCAAATGATCATATTCACTTATTCACTGTCTTCTACATACCAGAGACTATTTTAGGTTCTTGAAGAGATAATGGGGAGAGAAAGAAATTTGGAGACTGCATTCAGGAGGTTGAGTACTATGTATGTAACTAAGTAAGTTAGTAGCAGGTGATGACAATCATGAAGTCCATGTGAAGATGATGATTTTCTGACAGGTGACAGCTGAATTGTGAAAGTGCACCTACTGTGTGACAAGGTTCTGACACCATGTTTCCATAGGAACAGATTTTCCCTGCAGTAGTTTTATTTACCAATGCCAAACCATTTCTGAGGGTTGGAAATACAAGCTCTTCTTAGGATAATTAAAATTTCTGGGCACCACATATTATACATTAGATTTTGCTTCTTTCCAAGTATGATGTACCTGCTAGGGAAGGAGACTTGAACAGTAATTTTCAAAACTGGAAATAAGACGATCCATGTTTTTCTGGAGAGCCTAGACTGGTGCTGGTGACTAGACTTGAACTTGGCTGCTTACTTCCTGACTCTTCTCATCTTCACTGTCTGCCTTTGTTCAGATCGGACAGTGAACACTAAAGTAAGAGAAACTTGTTAGATTTCCTATGGAAGAATATTTCTAATGTTTTTACACATACATATGTATGTAGTAGCACTAATTCGGGTTGTATTAAATGAGACTCAGAACCACTAAATGAGATTCAGAAGGCTGAAATATCAGAGAGCAGAAATACCACAGTCAGTTCCCACCCAGCTGTCTTGCAACTTTCTCAGCCCCTCTCCTGGTCACTTCTGCCAGTTGCTTCTGCCTCTGCTGGGTTTCTATAGCCCTTATATACCCTATCCCATCCAGGTTAGGATTAAAGACATGTAGCCTTGAACTCACAGAAACAGTAGAAATTCTGTCTCTGGAGTTATGGGATTAAGGGTGTTGATCCCACTCCCGGCTTTCCCTGTGCTGGAATTAAAGGTGTGTGTGATGGACTCTCAGTTGTTTATCCTTGTTCTCAAGGATCAAGAATTTCCTGAGCTGTCTGCCTAGGATTTGACTGTGTACTCTCTCTCCAGTATTCAGTTTTATTATATATGTAATAAACATCCACATATGTACATGAATTACTGTTGTCTCTTGAAGTTCTGACAGTGTCTTGTTAACATAACAGTTGTTTAACTGGTCCTTTTAGCACCTGTGAAACTGGAAAAACATCTGCACAGTGCTAGATCTGAAGAGGGAAGACTGTATTATGATGGTGAATGGTATATACGTGGACAAACAATATGTATTGATAAAAAAGATGAATGTCCAACAAGGTAAGAAGCTTCCTGTCACTACATTGTTGCTGAGAATTGTTGTTTACACCTGCTGTCAATCAATATTTGCAGTCTCTGTAGGATATTGTCACGTGTCCGTAGTTCCTCTGCATCCTTTTTGCTTTAGTAAGATCTCATTGTGCACAATGGTTAGTATTTATACACTAGACTTCATAGTAGAGTTGAACACAGCATCAACATAGTGGAGCTGCTTAGAATTATTTATCCACAAAGTCATCTTGGTTGTTAATTCTTACAGTGTAATTAATTAATTTGATTCTAACATAATGACTCTCAAATCAGAGATTTGAGAATTTTTGGTAGGTCTATTAATTCTTAACTCAAATTTCAGTTTTATGGATTAAAAACCATATCAGCTGGCAGGTGGACAGCTAAGTTAACTCCAAGCTTACTTGTCCAAGTGCTTGTTAGTGTACATATGGTTCTGATTTCAGTTTCCAGCACCTTATGAACTGGGCAGTGAAGAGCCTATAATCTCAGCACTAGGGAGGTGGGGTCAGGAAGATTAGGAGTTCAAGGTCAGCCTTTGCTGGAGTCTGTGCAAATACCAGGGCCAACAGAGTAAACATGCATGTCAGGAAAGAAAAAAAATCCAATTCAACAGTGTTAGTTCAATCTTCTAGAGTCTGACCCTGGGCAAATTATTTTAGGCATATTTAAATACCATACATTTGGAAAGATATTTCCTGGTATAGCACAGTCCCGTGAACACAAGGAAGCATAATTACATGGAAACTCTTCTCAAAGTACATGACACTTTTTCTATGAAGATGGATTCTAAAGATAGATGACACGTGTTACCTTAAGGTCCTAGGGAGGATCTAGTGTGGTCTTGGTCATACAGATAGCACAGAGGTCATCTAGATTATTAGCCAACTCTGGTCCATTGTGTGGGAGTCTGGGAGAGCTTCTGGCCATACAGATATTTCAAGGATCTCCTGGTCTATTAGCCACCTCCATTCCCAGCCTTCTGGGTGCAAAATTGTACGTTTAACATTCCTGTTTTTCTTAGACATTATCTGTGAGCACAGGGATCTTTGTGTTCTCAACATTTAGGTACATAGAGTTGGAGGACAACCTTGGGATCCAGGAGACTATTTCAGACAAAAAACAAGATATTAAGGCAGGAGAGAAATGGAAAATAATGGAAACTTTAAGAATGCTTAGTGGAGCTAGAGAGATAGTTCAACAGATGAGAGGAACAGCTCCCCCTAGAGGATCATTGTTTCTTAGCACTACAGTTGTCCATTACCTCCAGCTCCAAGGGGTCAGACAGTGCCTCTGTGAGCACTGCACACAGTTTGTGCACTGTGTAGCTAAAATATTCACATAAAACAAAAAACAAAAACAAACCATTAAAGAAAAGCATTTTGTAATTAAAGTATAGCTTGAAAACTAGAAATTACTTTTTAAGTGTTAATTTAGATATAAAATTTATATTAATTATTCATGCAGCCTTTATCTTGCTGTGGTCTCTTTGAAACATTAATGAATTATTGCTTTTATCCTTTAGGAATAAATTCTAAGAAGATACTTTTTTTCTAGATAAGAACATTTGAGTTTAGTTTTGATTTCTTATTTTGAAAGCTTAATTGGATTATGATTTTATATGTAATTTTTTTGGATTTATAGAACATGCATAACAACTTTTCTCATAGAAGTTCATCTATTATAATACCAACTTCATTTGATATTTCAGAATTCTTTTGCTGTATTAGTTTTGAGACATTTTACTCTTATCTAGCATTAAAGTGATTAAAAAGAGATAGAAGTGAAAGACATATATCTTTTGAAAATAGATTTAAAAATTTTTTTTTGTAATATGAACTTTTTGGCCCAGTCTTTCTGGCCTAGCCCCGAAGTTTGAACTCACTCGCAGCCCTGCTGCTTGTTTAGCCCCAAATAATCACACAAAGGCTTATATTAATAACATGCTGGTGGCCTATGGTTCAGGCATTTAACTTGCTAACTCTTAGCTCTTAAACTACCGTGATTAGCCAAGTGGCTTGATACCTTTTCTCAGAGCAGCATCTTGGCTTCTTTCCTGTGCATCTGCTGGCGTCTCTGCTCTGTTCTTCTTCCTCACAGAGGTTTTTTTTCTCTTTTGTTCTAGTATCCCCACTTATATTTCCTGTCTGCCTTCTCACCAATCAGTGTTTTATTAAACCAGTAGGAGGAAAAAATATTTACAATGTACGAGAACATAATCCCACAGCATCTTTTCTATGTAAAGATTAGTAGTGTTGAGAAAAGAATCAGTTCATCAGATGGACTGACACTGGGAATTGACAGATTAGTATTAACAGATTTCCTATGGACAGTAGTAGAGGCTCTAATACTACTTAATAATGGCTTTAGGCCCACTGTCCTTGTGGGGAGGATCAAGTGTGGATGGGGTAAGGAATGATGTCTTTTAGAACAGCCTGTGCCACAGGGCATTTCAGCAGTTGTACAAAAACCATAGAGCACACTTACACACCTGGACAGCGTAGGCCAGCCACTTAATGCCCCCACTTAATGCCATCAAGAGATGGGATAGACCTGAGTTCTAAGATGCTTTATAGCAACCTTTTTATTTTCTTTTAAAAAATAGTTGGAAAGGAATATATGCCAAAATTATAACAAAAAATATAATAAACAACAAAGGGCTGGGCATGTAGCCCAGGAGACGAGTGCTTACCTACCCTGCACAAGGTCCAGGTTTCAATCTTCAGCACGGGCAAACATGTTGATGTAGTAAGTACATAGGCAGGTAACAAAATGTGAATCACTTTGTCAAGTGTTAGGCATTGCATGCAATTGTATATGCCCGGCTTTTACCTGATGACAGCATGGTAGGTTCCTGTGAGCCAGGAACAGTCATTACACCTGAAGAACATGGTGTACTGTAATGTTTCACAGTGCAACCTAATGAAGAACTTGTTAGCTTCAGTTTTAGCTCAAGGCCCTACTGTTGTATATGAAGTCTGTTGTTGATCAAAATGTTTCATAATAGAAAGAGCAGTTTATTGATTTCATTTAGAAAGTAAGTTGTACAACATATTAAATGTTGGTGGTTTTCATGATATTTTTCTACTCCATGCCCTGTTGTTAATGCAGTTTCTGGTAAATGTCAGTTTTATACCTGAACCTACTGAGCCCATTGAATCTTCTAATGTGTGGAACCTTGTTTCAGCTAGGACTCTAAACTGAGATTAGTGAAAGCCAGGCGCAGGTAGAAGAAATGCAAGCTCCAGGCCAGCCTGGGCTACATACATCAAGGCATGTCTTTCAAAAAAGAAACAAAAAGAGAAATAAATCGCTATGATAATAAAATAAAATAGATGAAATGAAATGAACCACATTGTAATTCATTCATTTTTTTTTTTTCTTTTTTAGTGCTGTAATTACAACAATTAACCATGATGAAGTTTGGTTTAAGAGGCCTGATGGAAGCAAATCTAAGCTTTACATTTCACAGCTACAGAAAGGAAAATACTCCATTAAACATTCGTAATCACAATTTAAGTGTTATTTAAATGTACCTTATTAGTGTTACCACGTGTAATGTGCCATGGGAGCCGAGAAAATGTATTCAGCAGCTTAATATCTCTGTCCCTTCATGAGAGAGCGTGTCTTTCAGGGAGTACTCTAAGTAGACCCCATATTGGTAAATCATTAAAAAATTAGGGACAGAATGTCATCATTACCATCACATTTTTTTGCCTCTTAGATCCAGTGGCCAACAGGTATATTTAGTAGGTATTTTTTTTCTGTTTTGTTTCATTTTGTGTTTTAATTATGTGAGTGTGTCTCATCTTTTAGGCAACTACAAACTACAGTTATTTGCAATTTTAAAATTTCCGCATCTTTGTCATTCATTGGATTTGTAAATAAGACTGACGAAATATTTCCTACATGATTTGTATTAGTGCATTAGTTTAAATCAGAATTGAAATTTATACATATGTCTGTGAGTATGTATATATGATGTCATCAGCATACTTAGAACTGGTGGCTCAACCGTACAATCTTATTTTACCCCAAATTAAACTGTTGGACTTGAGAAGTAAAGGGAGCACTTTTTATAGATTGGATTTCCTTCTCTTCCTCCTTGATGGTGGTGACCTCTTTTCCAGATTGTATTTGAAGTTTTTTAGTAGCATTGTGTCAAGTGTAAACATGCTGCTGCCTGTGTTTATTGTGAATTTTTGGAGGGCAGGTGTCATGTCCCCGCCTGGTGTCGATAGTCAGTGTCAGCATGAGCAGTGGCTAGCAGTACTGTGGTGCTTTCTGCACATGTCTGAACTTTGGAAGATTTTAGTAAGCATTTTCCAGAGGCAAAACTAGATCCTTTTTTTTTTTTTTAATTTTATTGCTAGGGTGAAATAGATGTGGGCACCTCCTTTGAATCTAGGACCCTGCCCCTCAAACTCACATTTTTAAAATCTTTCATGTTTTTACACTTTAAGGCCATGTGGTGCAATTTAGAAAATGTTGGCCTCCCTTCCCTTAGCCACATTCAGATGAATTTCCAAAGCCTCTGGAACCATGTGGAAAATTGAAGCCTGCTACCTAGCAGAATGGTTGTCTACAGTATGTATGTAGGGCACAACCAAATCAAGTATTCTGGTGGTCTCATGCACTTTAATTTCTGTTACAATGGTATTGAAGAGGATGAGGAAGATTCACGTGTTAACACTGAGCGAAGGAGTCTCTGCATGATTCCGTTAGTTCCTTATTATTTTACCTCTGCAGATATCCTGTACAGGTCACTACTTCACTGTTGCCAAATTGTAACCTGTTTGACTTGTGAAATTCACTATTAGCAATGTGTACTGCTCTGCTCTGTTTCTGATCAACTTTAGCGGCTGTACATACTGTCGCAATCCAAGAGCAAGACAGTGCTTATATATATATATATATATATATATGATGTTTGATAGACATTTTTAATGAGATTTGTATTTTTAAATTTAGTATGTAATAAAAAGAAGTGTGTGTCATTTGTGGTACTGTGTGTTATTTCCTCATGTTTACTTGTTTATACCCTGCTCACTTCCAGGTGGATTTGAGCCAGCTGACATCAGTAGATCTACAGTGCCCTACGGAGGGGCTTCTGCGTGGCTTTCCACACTTGCACTTCTGTGGGACATATGTAGGTGTTTAAGAACCTTAGTTATTCAGGTGTGGTACACCTTAACAAGTGTACTCTGTTTTGAAATTCTAAGCAGAAAGACATTTAAAGACTTATTTCATGTCATGCTTACTGCAAATACTTTAATTTCTGAATTATACTTACTATTCCACCATCATATTAAGATTGAGGTAGATATGTGCTCGTCAGTGATAGGAATAGTCTTAGTTCTAAGGTTTATCTTTGGAGAATCGTTGGGAACCCAGCGATGTGATGTAGCAGCTTGTGTTGATGATCAGTTTCTACTGTCGGTTTCTGGGACTTTTCTTCCACAGTTCCTTGTTCACACTGACTTCTCCTTGACCTGTTATCTCATACTTCAGAGAAAAGTTTCAACAGTTATCCAGTTCACCAAGTAATAATTACAAATGTTGATGCAGTTCATCATTTAGCCCCTTTCTCCTGTCTCATATTGGTGGTGGGCACTGAGTGTTCCTGCTAGGTGTGGTGGCACATTCCTGTAACCTTACCACTTGAGGCAGGACCAGAAGTTTAAGGCCAGAGTTGGCGACATAGTTTTAGTCTGGCCTGGGCTCAAACAACCAGGATGTTGGTTGTTTCAAACCAACAAACTTAAAAATAAATAAAATGAAAGTCATGTTTTGGTGTACACATCATTACTTAGGATTTCACTTACAGAACCGTCCATGTACCTTGCCCGTCTTTGGTAATTGTTTAAAGAGAATAGGAAGTTGGTTGTTGTTTCTAAGACTTTGCCTTTGTAAGTCTTTTATAAAATAGAGGGAAAACGTGTTTCTCCTAAGGAAAATGAGACTGAAAAAGGGGTGAATGAATACATTGCTAGATTGTTATAGTCTCTCACCAAATTGGAATGTAAGCTATTGTTTTTTGAAATATGAAAAGATGTAAAATATTAAGAAGCACTGCAAAAGTTCAGAGTAGAGGCAGAGAGGAGGCATGTCTTGCTTTATGGATGGAGCCACAGGGACTCATGGCTGCTGCACTGTGTGTGACCTGTGGCAAGTCTCCATTGTCACTGTGTGCCAGCATTATGTTTTCCACAGTATCCTACTTTTTTGTGATTTATTTAAAAACCAAAGCTCTGTGTGTGTGTGTGTCTGTGTGTGTCTGAGTGAATCTTGTGTACATGGGTACTAGTCATTAGAGCACTGGGTTCTCTGCAGCTGGAGTCCCAGGTATTTGAGAGCACCAGGTGAGAGAGCTGAAAGAGCAGCAGATGCCCCTGAGCACCACGCCATCTCTTCTAGTTCCCTCTGGGTTCTCTCTAGACCATGGATTTTGTCACTCTGATCAATTTATTGGAACAGGGAAGCCCCTGACTAATGGGTAGCCAGTGATTCAAAAAGTAGTAATTTGGGTACCTTACATGTTTCTGTTTAGTGTATAAGCTGAAAGTCATTAATTTTTGCATGTTTAAAATAAAAATGAATAAAAATGTAAGAATTCTGATACATTTGTATAATTTTTTTGCCCTTTTTAAAAAAAATAATATGAAATGTAAAATGCCATCAATGTTCTGAAGTAGTCTAAAATAGTTTATCCTTCAAAAAAATACATGTTATGCCTGGTGTATAATTCTTTTCACCAAAAGTTGAAGCTTACGTTGTTTTTGTTTTTTTTCTTTTACAATGCATTTGATGATAAGAAGGCTGGGAGCAGTTAGACAGCAGCAGCCCTTTGGAGTCTCTTTCCCTTCTCTCTCTCTGTGGCTGAAATGGGTTTGGGTGGTGACCTTGCTGGGAGATTGCTGTAGTCCTCTGAAGAGAGAATTGCCATCATTCTGGTTTAGGTTACAAGCAAGCCAATGGTCCCTTTCCCCATTGCTACTAAAGATTGTAAATTATGTTAAACCATGAGGAGAAATCATTAGGGATGTTGACAGAAATCTCCTGCTTCATTTGTTATTGAAGGACTCTGCAGCTGACTTCCTTAGGGGTCTGCAGTGAAGGATTTGCATGTGGAAGTCAGTCTAGATATCAGTAAGTTATGTAAGTATGTCAGTGGGTCATTATACTTAAGTACCTTGAGCACTTTAAATTACCCATGAACCCTAGCAGTTTATTTTGAGACAGAGTCTCACTAATTAGTCCTAGCTTGAAACTCATGTAGAGCAAGATGGCCTTGAATGCTCAGAGATATACCTCCTGAGGCTGAGAGTCTTATTTGAACATTATACTCTGTGATGTTATGTTATACCTTACAAATATTTATGTACATAGAACAACAGTTACCCAGTACAGAAGAGCCTCACACTGTAACCTCCCTGAGGTTCATAGTTTCTGTTGAGAGTTGGCCTTCTTTAGAGAGGAGAAGCCAGGACTTTCACTACTCATTCTTCCCTTCCTTGAGAGCTTTATGGTGTCTCTTGCTATGCATTATCCAAGGGAACAGTCAAAGTCATGGCCTGGGTTTAAATCACTGGGGAGAGAGTTTGCTTTGATGATCACTGCCCTCCCCGATTCTCTGTAACTTTTTTACCTCCATTCCAAGGCTTAAAAGATTTTCTATGATTCTGTCTTATATTTGTCTTTCAGTTAAAGAGGAAGGACACAGAAGGCCTGTGTTTTACACTAGAGGAAGACTGTATTTTACTCTTCTTTTCCAAGTATATGTCTTGGTAATAGCTGCGGCTTGGGTGTCTTGCCAAGTGTATTGTGATTGGACACACCTTTGGGAGACAGTTCTCATGGAGCGCCTTCCTGGTGGTTCTTATGAGCGTTGTTATGAAAGTCTGCCCTTGGCTTTGCTTAGCTGCTTCCTGTTGAAGCTGTGAGCCCTTTCTCTCTCTCACGGTCATGGCTTGCTGCCGTCTGCCACTGTCTGTCTAGTCTTGGACTTTGAACCACCAAAATTTGGTCCCAACTAAAACATTTTTTTTTTTTTAAAGTAGCACATGTTAGGTGTTTCACTATGACAATGATGAAAATTTCACCGATGCAGTGACCTCCACTATCAGTCCCTGGAGATCCACCTTGTACTTTTTCATGGCCACACAGTATTCATTGTGTTTCGGAATAAAATGGTGTGACAATGTGGAGTGTACCACACAATGTGGCCAACATTTGAATTTCTTGTTTCCTTCCACCTCTCCTTTCTTAATTAAGTTTGAAGTGAACACTCTTGTACATAAACCTTTTAGTCTGTGAAAAGGACAGTTGTAGATATATCTTCAGTAAAATTGATGGATTAGACAGGGAATTTATATTTTAGATATTGCCAAACTTCCATATAAAAAAATGGTACCAGTTTATAATCCCACTCACAATATATAGGGATAGCCATTTCTTTTGACCACAGAAGCATTGGGTAATTTTCAGTGTCTTTATTCTATGTCATTTTCCTATGTCCCCTTGAATTCCTCTGCTTCAGTTAGCTAGCTAGATCCTCACTGTACTCCTGTTGAGTGACTGTCCTCATTCCCTGGACTTCAGTATTATCATTATCCTGACAACTCTCAAATCAATCACCATCTTTGCTATGCTTTCATATTTCATATGCTTCATGATACTATTAAAATGACATACACAAAACAAAGGATCCTTTCCTTACCCGCTTTCCACATCTCAAATGGACTTTATTTTTGTTTTTTGTTCTTAAGTCACACTGCCACTCTCATGTAGATTCTCATGAAGCTGTGGTAGGTGAGTTAACTCCCGGATATTGGGACTAGACTGTCTCTGACTGTGAATTCTTCAGCTTACTGACCATATGCTTGGAAACTTAACCTCTGAGGCCTCAGTTTCTCTATCTGAAAATCAAATGATAATTAAGACTGTAGGGCTGGAGTAAGCATTTAATAAGTTAATATCTGTAGGAGCACAGGAGAGTGCTTGTCACAGTATAAATGAAATGCTGTATGTGTATATATATGTGTGTGTTTTATTTTAATTTTAATTGAAAATCTTTATACAATGTATATGACCCCTCCCATGTCTCCTTCTACTTTCACCCATAAAACTGTTTTCTTTCTTTAGAAAACAAACAGGCAAATGAAAAAACAAAATAAAACAGGATAAAAGAAAAAAAAGTACAGGAAACACACATGCACATACAGTAACAGAGCACAGAATTGGAAACTATAACATACAATCAAAAAACCATTAAGATAAGGTAGGGCAAATAAAGCAATGTAAGACAGAAAAGTTTACAAAACTCATTGACTTTGTTTTGTGTTGGCCACCTATTGTAAGGCATGGGGCCTATTAAGTTCAGTTTACATGCCCACTGAGACTTTTGCCTTAGAGTTTCTATTGCTGTGAAGAGACATCATGACCAAAGCAACTCTTACAAAGGAAAACATTTATTTGTGGTGTCTCAGTTACAGTTCAGAGGTTGAGTTCATTATCATGGTGGAACATGTTGGTGTGTAGGCAGACATGGGACTGGAGAGGTAGATGAGTGTCCTACATCTTGCAGGCAACAGGAAGTGGTCTAACACTGTGTGCTATCTTGAACATACATGAAACCTCAAAAGCCTCCTCCATAGTGACAAAGTTCCTCCCAACAACACACCTACTCCAATAAGGCCACACCTCCTAATAGTTTCACTCCCTTTGGGAGGCATTTTCTTTCAAGCCTCCACAGACTCCTTTGGAATAAACTTAGTGTTCTATTCCAGTGAAGAGTCACCATGACCCTGGCAACCCCTATAAAGGAAAGCATTTAATTAGCTCTTGCTTGCAGTTTCAGAGACTTAGTCCATTTTCATCATGGAGCAGAGGCAGACATGGTGTTGGAGAATTAGCTGAGCGTTCTACATCTGGATCCACAGGCAGCAAGAAGAGAGAGCCACGGGACTGGCTTGGGCTTTTGAAATCTCAAAGCCCACATATTTCCTTCAACAAGGCCACACCTATTTCAACAAAGCCACACCCCCTATTCCCTCTCAAGTTGTGCCACTCCCTAATGACCAAGCATTTAAATATATGAACCTATGGTGACCATTCTCATTCAGACTACTACACACTAGTTTTTCCTTTGTAGGCAGCTGCAGATAACTTCTTGGTTAAGGATGGAAGATATACTTCCCTCTATCAGCTCTGACCCTGCCTGGCTCAAACCTGTGCAACCCCTGTGCATGCTTCCATTCTCCGAGTTCATATGTTGTCATGAACTGTTGTGTGCAGAAGGCCTTGTTTCCTTGCTGCGTTCCATCCCTTTTGGCTCTTACAATCTCTCTCTCTCCATACTGTCTGTCTGTGGGTCTCTGAATTAGATGCCATCTTCTGAATCTTCTCCGATGATGGCTGAGTAAGACATTGATCTAATAATGAGGCATAGATTTTTACAATTTTTTATTTGTAAAATAAATTTTTACAAAGTTTTATTTCAGGGAAAGACCATTTAGTGCCTAAGGGCAGGGCCCAGGTTTAAGAAGAATCTAGGAAAAATCTCAAGAATGTACCTGACAGCCAATAGATTCAAAACTTGGTTTTGTACATAAAATTCAGACAGTGGATTCAAAACTCGGTTTGCATTAAAAGTTTACTCTACCCCATACCTCTTTACCCAGTCTTGAAATGCCTAGACATGTAACATCCCACTTACACTTCTAACCACTGAGCTTGGAGTCAAACCTGTCCAAAAGAATAAACTGACCCTTGTGTGTTTTCATTGGAATCCAGCTCCCTGGTGATCCTTGGTGGTCTCACAACACGGGTACAACACTAATGGCACAGCGGAAGTCATTAGGAGTCATTTTGTATCTATGTTCCTTTAGTAGAATGGTAATATATGCTTTTTTCCTAGACATATCCAGTCTTACATTCTTGGTCAGCCAAGCAGTGTCAGGCATGGGTTCATCTTGTGGCATTGGCCTTAAATCCAATCAGATCGAGGCTGGTTACTCCCATAACATTTGTGCCACTGTTGCATCAACATCTCATACAGCCAGGTGTTGGGGATAATGCTCTTGTACACTGTAAAGATTTGTTACTCATATTGGTTTAATAAAATGCTGATTGGCTAGTAGGTAGGCAGGAAGTATAGGCCACATAGGGATACAAGACTAAGAGAATTCTGGGAAGAGGAAAGGCAGAGCAGCAGACATCAGCCAGACAACAGAGGATGCAAGATAAGAATGCTGCAATGAGAAAAGGTACCAAGCCACGTGGCTGAACATAGGTAAGAAACATGAATTAATTTAAGCACAAGTGTAGTAGGATTGTGTTCTGTTCCACTGTAAATAATTATCTAGCCTGCTGGTTTAATAAAAAGTTGTGTGTGGGGCTACCAACTAAAAAAGTCTGGGAACAGGAACAGAGAAGAGATGCCACAGAGATGCTGCATAGATGCTAGAGAGAGCTGAATGAATCACCAGCAGAAGCAGAGGAAAGAAGCTGAAATGCTGCTCTGAGAAAAGGTACCAAGCAGCATGGCTGAATAAGAATCATGGGTTGAGTTAAGATAAAAGAGTTAGCAAGTTATATGCCTGGGCCCTAGTGTTAGTTTTTTGCACGTGGGGAGAGGCACACACACACACACACTCATTGCCAGGTGTCACATGAGAGTTTATTTTAGGGAGTTACTGAGAGGCAGGTACCTGGAGAACAGGAGGGAGAAGAGAAAGACAGGGAGGAAAGTGGAGAGAGAGCGAGGAGAAGGGAACTGGCTGCCACACCGCATTTCTTTTTAAGAGAAGGGGTGGACTCAAATCTACATAGCCATGTTGGCTTTATCACCTGGCCATTACATGCCAGGAATTCTTATTTCACCTGGCATCACGCGTGCCAGGAACACTTACACGTAGGTCATTCAACATAAAATTAATATAAGCATCTGTGTGTATCTGCTGGACTGCCAGTCAAACCTCTGGGGTAGGCCCAAAAGTCCAGGACAGAAACCTATTACAACACATAAGAGCTAATTAATAATAAGCCTGAACTACTGGCCCAGCATTGACATTAATATTAAGCCTCTGAGTTAATTGCTTCACAAGTGGCAGTAGAACTGACTAGGTGGGAAAAAAAAAATTTCCTGCTATAGCAAGTCACTGTTTATAGGTTGTCAGGTTTCTAGCTGGATTGGTAGTTACCTTTTTCCTGTTAATGTGCAAATTACCTTCCAGTATCAAGAATACTGGTCAGTAGGGGTGAAGGCACCAGCTCAACCTACCAGGGTTCAAGAAATATGTAAGTGTTGTCTACAGCAATAAGGTCTTAACATCAGTTTGTGGATTATTGCACAAATTCTATTTAGTATTATAATAAAAACCCAGAGCCAGATATTGAGGAAAAGCTAGAATATCAGAAAGAAAGAGAAACCAAAGCACAGCCGATTCTTAGCCAGCCAACTTCTCATGCTGAACAAGGTGCTATCTTCACAGGTCCTCAGCCTGACTGGTTGCTTAGACAAAATGGCTGAATTTCTGCCTTCTCCTTCCTTATATTCACCTCCCCCCCACCCCCTCACCCCAGCTATTTTACTTCCTGATTCAACTCTGCTAGAGCTAGGATTAAAGGTGTGAGCTACCACTGCCTGGCTGTTAAGCCTTAAACTCACAGACATCCAGATCTCTCTCTCTCTACTGATGGGATTAAAGGCATGGGTCATCATCCCCTGACCTTGGTTTGGCTGTGGGTGATTCTGTCCTCTGAAATTCCAGACAAATTTTATTAAATATACAATATGCCACCCTAGCGGAGAGCGACCATTAGCTTTGACAATAGGCTGAGTTATTGGGGGGTTTCCATAGGGCCCCTTTGATTAGATTTAATCTAATTTTGGCATTGGAAGTTTCACTTGTTAAAAGATGTCTATTGGAGCATCATCTCCCTGTAACTTGGTGACTCCATTTATATTTCTTTCATATGTCTATCTTTTAAGAAGCTCCTACAGTAGTAGGTTTCCACATGACCCCTTCAATTGCCCTTGGTATTAGCTGTCCCTCCTTGTGTTCCCTCCCTTCCCCCCTCTTTCTTCCCTCTTTGTGTTTAATCCTCATTCCAGTGTCACCCCTGTCTCCATTACTCTGCATTCTATTTCCCCTTCCTTGGGAGATCCTCTCCTTAAGCTAGTCTCTTACCCTGTACCTAAATTTTGTGGTCATATAAATTATAACATGACTATCAAAAACTAACATGCATACATAGAAAATTTGTCATTTTGGGCCTCTGTTACATTACTTGGGATGATTCTTTTCTAGTTCCATCCATTTACCTTGGAATTTTATTTTTAACAGGTGAATAATATTCCATCGTGTAAATGCACCACATTTTTATTATCCATGCATCTGTTGATGAATGTCTAGGCTGTTTCTAATTTCGGGCTGTTAAGGATTGTGCAGCAGTGAAAATGGATGAGCAAGTGCCTGTGCAGTAGAATATAGAGTCCTTTGCGCATATGCCCCATATATGTGCATACGTACGTACGTACGTATGTATGTATGTGTTTATAACTCCACTCCACACATCAATGTAATTATCTGTTCTTACAAATTCTGACAAGCCCCCCTTTTCCTCTTCTTAGTTCCCCCCAGTTTTAGTCATTGGTATATTTTACTGGAACAATTATTATGGCCTAAATATTTTCTGTAGAAAATGTGAATGATATTTTTAAAACCCAGAAGTGAGTTCTGTTTTCAATCCTGGTGGGACTTCACTTCCTTTATTTATGTGACAGACTATTTCTGCTTTTCTCCAGTAAATGTTTCTTGCCTGGTCTGACTGTGTTCCAGTGAGACACCATTTCTCTAACGTCCATCCAGTCTAAGTCATTGTTTCCTGGTGAGATGAGTATGGAGCCTCTTGGGTCCTTCCCTAACTGAGAATCGGTGTACCTCTATATCAAAGCCGGGACAATAACAATTGAGAGTGGTAGACAGTGTTTTCTCCTGTGGAAAGAGCTGAGAGATTAAACAGCTCCTTGGTGTTGAACTTGCTGGGATCCAGCTAACTACACTCAAGGCTTCCCTGTGCTGCAGAAACTTCTGGAGAGGTTGCCTCTATTGTCAAAGTTCTGGGATTACAGACATGTACCATAATGCCTAGCCTTAAACTAGTTTAAGAATTATTCATTAGATTTAAAAATCTAAAAATATTTGTATTTGGGGCAGTGTTTTGGCAGCTTCCACTATATAAATTTAGTTAGAATGACTGATCATAAAACTTCAGTTTTCATTTCCAATTGCATGTTATTGAATGCCTCACATTAGACATAAAGGCAAGAAAGAAGGATGGATCCCAAGACACTGTGCTGCAGGCTAATTTAAATGGTAGTTTTCTTTTTAAAACAATAATGATATTTCAACCTAGGGGCTGTCTCTGGGAAATGTAATAAAAGCTCCAGTTCAAGCCTGAAGGTGGCAGCAAACCTCTACAGGATGCACGTGCTCAGTTTAGAATTTGGACTTTTCTTCCTAATTACTGGAAATCTTATAATGAGGCTAAAGTTGAATTTAATCCTATTGCATACTAATTAAGGGATATTCAGTTAGATGATGGAGTTCTAAACAAGGATTATATTTTATTACTGTTTACTAACTGAAAAGAATGTACCATGTTAAAGCCTTAGGGAAGTTGCAGCCAATTATATGCTTTAGAGTTACTATAGAAACAAAGTATCCAGTTAAACAAAGAAACATCAGAACTTTTATATAGACCAGCATGCGTTGAAGGAATGTGGCAGGAATATAGCTTATAATTGTCTAGATTTGTCTTGTGGGTTTTTGCTCCACACCTCTCTGGTTCCATCTGTGAAATTATTAAATATGTTTTTAAAAATAAACTTTTAATAAAAACCATGTGCTTTTAAAGCCTACTCATCTGGTTAGCATCCGTAGATTCTCTAGTGCAGTGGTCCCCACCTCCTGATGCTGCGGCCCTTTAACACATCCCTTATATTGTGATGGCCCCAACCATATATTTTTTGCTACTTTTTAACTGTAATTTTGCTACTATTATGAATCATAATGTAAATATCTGATTTTCAGGATGTCTGATATGTGAGTCTTGTAAAAAGGTGGTCTGAACCCAAAGGGGTTGTAATTCACAGGATGAGAACTACCACACTAGACTAGTTTATCGGGCATCATCACCATCTTTTCGTCTTTGAGACAGGCAGGATCTCATCCCATAGATCAGTCTGGCCTTGAGCTCCCAATCCTCCTGCCTCAGCCTTCTGAGTGCATTGTAGATATGTGCTAGCATGCCGAGCCCTAACTGATAATATAAAAATTTACATGTGAAAATTATTACATATTAATTTATATTGGAAAAGGAACTATTTCATTGTTTATTTGTTTTTTTTTTCCCCCTCAGACAGGGTTTCTCTATGTAGCTGTGGCTGTCCTGGAAATCACTATGTATACCAGGCTGGCTTCAAACTCACAGAGATCCACCTGTCTCTGCCTCCCGAGTATTGGAATTAAAGGCTTGTGCTACTATCACCTGGCTGTTCCATAGTTTTTAAAAATCGGTCAGTGATAGTGAGCGCCTCATCTATGAGCTACACCCTAAGCCCCAGTCATCTTTTACATAAAGATCTAGATGAGATTTTTTTCCCATTAAATTCTTATGAAATAAACATTATCATCAACCTAGTGAGTAATACCCAGAGTAAGGAGAAGGTTTTAGTAAGCTCAATACATAGGCATAAGATTTTTAGAATCTTAAAACTTAAGAAACACAGGATTTCTAGAATTTTCTAGATAAAGTTAAATATGAACTGTAAATACATGTGAATAAAGTAGCTTTACATTTCGCATTATATTATTTTCATACTGCACATGTATGGAGGCCAGAGGACAACTTGTAGGAGTTGGTCCCCAGGATTGAACTCAGGTCACCAGGCACAGTGGCAAGTGCTTTGACTTGCTAAGCATCCTACCAACCCCAAAGGAGGCTTTACTGAGGGAGAGAGTGCTGACAGTATCTTAAGTTACCTGCTTTTGTTTGGTTTTTGATACATGGTTTCTTTTGTTTATCTCTGGCTGTGGTGTAGACCAGGCTGGCTTCAGACTCACAGAGATCCTCTGCCTTCCAAGTGCTGGGATTAAAGGTGTGCTCCACCACTGCCTGGCTAAATTGTCTTCTTTATAGCTATGCTTACATAGGAATAAGTAGTTTTATGATTATTAACTCACATGATCTGATTTTTCAAGATACTATTAGTTATTCCACTTGACTTCATGTAACTTGCTTTTATGAGGGTGTGTATTATGTGTTCATGGATGTATGTGTGTGTGTGGAGGATGGGGAAAATATTCATGGGACTCTGTTATTTCTTTACACCACTTGATGCTTCAGAGAGCAAACTTGGATTATCAGGCATGGTAGTAAATGCCTTTACTCACTAAGCTAGTCTACCACCCCCCTTAGTTCTCTTTCAAATACATGTTCATAGAATAGAAGTAGATTACATTGTTAAACATAGCAAATATAAACTTTATTTAATTCTAGGAATTGGGACTGGAGAGATGGCTCTGTGGTTAAGAGTACTGGCTGCTGGGTTCTCATCACCCACAGGGCTGTATCTCCAGTACCAGGGAATTCAGCACCCTCTTCTGGCTTCTTGGGAGCACTGCATGTGCTCGGTGCATAGACCTGTTGGCAGGTAAAACACCTAAGCACACACAAATAAATCTTTGAACAAATTCTAGAATATATTTTTTATTCTCTGTTATAGTCATGATTCTTAGGTGGTAGAGATGTGGAACAGTGCCTGAGAGAGGGCGGTCCTGCACCTGCTCAGTTTGACCAAGGGAACATGTTGGTGGCTGGGATGTACCTCCGTGGCTGAGTGCTTGTTCATGTGGACAGGCAAATTATACTTATTCTGGAAATACAACTGTATCTGATATAAAATTTCAAAACAGTTATTTTTCATCCAACAACTTTCTCAGTAGTTATAAAGTGACTGGTCTGTTTCTTTTTCATGTTGTATAGATTTGTCAGTCATATGTGAAAACATAAGCTTAAAAGTCATCTTTTTAGACTTTAGATTTTTCTAATTTAGAGTTACCTTCACTTCTGGGGTTTGAATTTCATTTTGTCAGTTGGAGCAATAATGGTAAATGCAATATAACCATGTATGGACTACATAAACCATAAACTGTGTGTACCAGTGAACTCTGCAGGGTTTTTGTTTTGTTGTTTTTTTTTTTTTTAGTTTTTTTTTTTTGTCTGCGGTGGCTAATACTGGCTGCCAGCAGAGGGCATTTTGGGGTCTTCTATTACAATCCCAGATAGTCCATTGGTTTACAGACATATTTGACATCTAAGTTCTTGGATTCAGTTTACAAACTCTGGGTCTGAGGAGGGACCAGTCGCCTTAAAAATCCTTAACACTTTTCAGCTCAGTGGTGGGAATGAGTGTGAGAGACATTCCGGAGGAGTGAGTGTGAGGGGGTGGAGCCCCCCCTCAATCCTCACTTTCAGCGCATCCCCAGGGTCTGCTGTTCTCCCTGGGCACCTGTAATGGAGTCCAGGGATAGTCAAGTTCGTTTTAACAGAGGTCTAACTTAGTAGACGGGAAGACAACCTTAGGATGAGGCTGCAGAGTCACAGCCGAGAAAGCCTTCTGGGTGAACAAGGGCAGTGCTTTTTAACTGTCTGACTGGTCCCCCTGTCCTTATAAATACACCTTTATGCACACACGCGTGCATCACATATATTATACAAAATTTTCTCATGCTATTTTTATCCTTATTGTATTTGTCAGCTCTCTAAAGGAACAGAACTATAGAATGAATTTTTGCTTTTGTGGGAGAAAGCAAAGTTTCTTTCTTTCATGTCCTTTTATATGACCTGACACTGGGTATCACACTTACAATGTATGATAAAGATGCATAATTTTAAAACAGTTAAATGAAATACAGACAATGAATTAAGGAGAATGTGGTGGCTCATACCTGTAACCCTGGCCTTGGGAGGCTGAGGCATGAGCATCAAGAATTCAAGGCCAGCCTGTGTTGTAATGTAAGAATCTAACAACAAACAAATAAAAACAAAAAAGGAAATGAATTTAATTATAAAATATATGCTATAAGATATTTAATCATGTAAGATTTCTAAAAAAGAGTTATATTTCATTTTTCTGCCTACAAGAGGTTGAGCTTCTGGTGACTAAAATGACCAAGAGAGACTTTCAGATCAAGACAGGTGAATACTGTTAGCTATATGGCTGAGACCAACTGATAGCTGCGCTGTGTTATTTTAGAAATAACATTAATTTAGATTATATCACTTTGTTTTGGACTATACAACTATAACTTCAGTGTGGGGTGATATTTCTTGTTAAATCTCCAACAGTTCTTTAAAATTATTTTTGTGGGCTGGAGAGTTGGCTCAGACCTCTGACTGTTCTTCCAGAGGTCCTGAGTTAATTCCCAGCAACCACATGGTGGCTCATAACCATCTATGATGACATCTGGTGCCCTCTTCTGTATTCTGTATACATAATAAATCTTTAAAAAAATTATCTTTGCAACAACAGTATAAAGCAAACTGTGCTCTGGTCTGTTATGACATCATCTGATTCAGTCAAGAAACTGCTTATATTGCTGATAAATGAGCTGTTGGACACAGATGGTGACCCGTAGATTTTTGTTAATGAAGGGTGAAACAAGCTAAGCAGGCTATGGGTGCTGGAGTGGTCTCTCATTGGGAGGAGCACCACTGCTCTCCCAGAAGACCCTCATTGTTTCAAGTACCTTCACTGGCAGCTCCCCATTGCTTGTAATTCCAGCTCCAGGGTATTTTACACCTTCTTCTGGACTCTTTGGGCATATGCAATTATTCATCCGCACCCTCATTCCTGTTCATACATAATTTCAAAAGTAGAATAAATCTTATAAAGAGGAGTAGTTCACTCATTTGTCAGTGATGTAGGAACTTTGATGAATTGGGTAATAGCTTTCAAATATTACCTCATTTTGGGAGTACTACTTACAACGGCTACAGCACAACGCAGTTCAAGTTTGATCATCTTTGTTAATATTGCCTTCAAATCTTTAAGATTGTTATGAAAAACAAAAACGTTAGTCTTCTTGATTTCTATTCTTTACTAACTTTGTTAGTGTAGACAGTTCCACTGTGGATGGTTTGAGGCTACTGACAGGATGTCACTGAGTATGGGGTTGAAAGAGAGGTAGGTTTAAAAACTGGGCATGATGGGGCACACATGATGTTAACACTCAGGAGGGGTCAGCAAGAGCTCAGGTTCAAGGTCTCCCAGATTGACAGAGCAAGACCCTGTACACAATAACAGCAAATGAGGAAATGCATATTACCACACTATCTTTTTTGGCCAAACAACATTTTATATGTGCACATATCTATATGTGTATATATAAATAAATAATATGAATATGTAATATATATTCAAAGTGTAGCTGTAGTATGTAATATAAATAAGCAATGACAAGTTTGGCTGTATTTTCTTTGCTGTTAATATAGATTATAAGTCTCTATAACTTTAATAACAAATAACTGAAAACCAGCTTGTAAAGTTTCTGAAAGTTTACTTTCCTTTGATGATGTGAGGTGGCTTCTGTACATCATCAGTGAAGACAGAGAATAAAGTAAAATGTATGTTGCTTAGTGGTTCAGACAGGCAAGCAGTCTAGCTATCAAGAACAGGGAAAACATTCATAATGCTATTGGTGACATGAAATTAGAACAAGTAATTATGGGGTGTATTATTTTCTCATCCTTCTTGAGAGCCAAAATTGTCATATGACTCAAAGGAGAAAAGAATAGAAAGGAGAAGAGAAGACACAAAAACTTTTGCTAAAATAGGAATTATCCAGACAGGTGTTTCAGATATTTAAGTGTATTTCTATATTCTGCCTACTCAGAACAACAATCATTGCAGTAGTGATGAACATTATCTATGTCCAGCCTTTCAAAACAAAACAAAACCTGTCATAGCATTAAGAAATGGCTTCAAATCAAAGATCAAGTCCAGAGCATTGTATGTAAAACTGTAGGTGGTATGTGTGTGGACCCTTGGTTAAGATCTCAAAAGAAACCCAAGGTGCTTTATGGAACTGTTCTGGGAGCTTAAGGACTTGGTTCTTGGGCAGTTAGGCAGAAGCCTAAAGTAGGAGTGCTTGGTTCTGAGATTTCTGTGTTTGGCCTTTGTCTACAAGATGACTCCTTCTAGAACTTTGTACGAGTTCAGCAAAGGGACTGAGAGATAGATCAGCAGCTAAGAGCACTGGCTGCTCTTCCAGGGAACCGGGGTTCAATTCTCAGCACACACATGGCAGCTCACAACTGTCTGTGATTTTAGTCCCAGGGCTTTTGACATCCTCACACAGACTAAACAGTGGTGAACATAAAATAAAAATAAATTATATATCAAAAGAGAGTTCAACAAAAATTAATTTTATTTTACAGGGAAGGCTACCTTCAGCTTGTACTAGAAGAGATAGAGATTGTATCAAAAGCAAGGATGGAGATAGAGATTGTACCAAAAGAAAAGACAGTATTGCATAGCAACTTCTGTGATACGAGCCAGCAGAGGAAACTGCAGGTAAGACTCTGATAGAAAGAAATCTCACTTCTCAGAGATCAAAGCCAAGCGTGGAGACTTAGTTCCAGGCAGGAGAGGGTCAAAAACATCTAATGCTACTCTGCTGGACTTGAGACTGCTGTGGAATCCAACATGGCCACGTACACACCATCCTTCTTTATTGGTATATACCTACTCTATCATTGAATTTTATTTGTGTGACTTACAGCGGTTCAAATTGTGATGGAGCAAATGTACTTCAGACTATACTAACTATATTGTTGTTGTTGCATGTGTAGTCACGGGATGACACCGGGGTCTCTGTTATCTCCTTCTACCTTCTGCTTTGGCTCTCTCATTGTTTCTGCTTGTATGTGTACTTTAGGCTTGTAGCCTGTGAGCTTCTGAGCCTCCCATTTTATAGTAGTGGTGTTGGGCTTGCCCATATTGTCTTGCCATGTCTGGCCTTTTTTCCTGGACTTCACGGGCTGAGCCATCTCACAGGTCTTAGTAACTGGTCTTCCAAATTTGAATTTTGACTTTTTTCCAGTATACAGTTTGGTAATTCTTCTGATGCTGGGTAGCAGCAGCAAGCTTCAGTTCTCAGTTAGCCTTGCAGTCATGAGGGTGAGTGCTGTTCCGCAGTGTGCCGAGTCACTAGTGTGCACAGCACATTGTGTTTTATGTTTCCATCCCATATGTGTATGTGATGTAGTCAACATCTCCTTATAAATCTCCTCTCATGTTAAGAAATTTTTTTGGACAATGGAAACATGATCTGAACGTGTTTAAGGCAGGTTAGACTAAGTCAGTGCATTTTCAGTCTCATGACAGTTTCTGTCTATGATGAGTTCATTGGGATAAAATGATCTATACAGTATCACATGAAGGATACTGAAATGCTCATTACATCATGTTGCCATTAATTAATTAGAGACAGGGTCTCTCTGTGTAGACCTGGCTGTTCCGGAACTCACCCTGTAGACCCAGCTGGTCTTGAACTCAGAGATCGGCCTCCCTTCCAAGTGCTGGGGTAAAAGGCTGGGGTTAAAGGCGTGCACCACCACTGCCTGGCTTTCAGGTTGCCTTTACAGAACGTCTCCTCTTCCCCACTCTAAATCTTACCACCTCCTTTACCTTTCATAAGTACCCATCTGTTTTCTATTTCTGTAATTTTTTTTTAATTTAAAAATTGTTTTGTAAATGGGGTTACTCCATGTGTGACTTTTGGAAGTTAGCTTTTTCCACTCAGCCTGACTCTATGGATGTCCATCCAGATGGCTGTATGTTTCAATAATTGGCTTTGTTTTTTACAGCTCATACAGATAACTCACAGTTAAAATAATTAAACCCTTTTTAACTCCAACTTTGTTAGCTGTTATGAATGAAACTGCTATAAATACTAATATCTAGGTTTTAATAAATACAAGTCATTGTTTTCCTCTGAAATAAATGCCTAGATGTACAGTGTTAGCTGTACATGGTTAGCTTTATATGCAACTGCCAATAGTTTTTCAGAGTGGCTGGCTGTTCTTCACCATTCACTTCTAAGGTATGAATGGTCCAGTTACTACATACTTCCTTGATGTCTCTTGTCCCTTTTTGGCTCTTTGAGGCACACAGGGTCTTAGTATGTAGCCCCTGCTGGTCTCAAACTCATCTTCCTCATGCCTCAGCTTCCTAAGAGCTGGGTAACAAGTATGTGCTAATATGCTTACTTATGCTCCCATTTTAACCTGAACTATTCAGATAGATATGTAAAGATATTCAAATTATCACTTTAGCTTGAATTTCCCTGACTGATACTAAAACAATATTTTCATGACCATAGCTATGTTTTATAAAATGTGCCCTTTTTTGCTATTGCTTATTCAATTGAAAAATTATTTATTCTTCTCTCATATAATACATCTTGACCATAGTTTTCCTTCCCTCCACTCCCCCAGGCCCCCCACCCCCAGATCCCCTGCATCTAGAAAGGAGCAGGCCTCCCAGGGATATCAACACAACATAGTGTAAGACATGGCAAGATCAGGTACAAACCCCTACATTAAGACTACATGAGACAACCCAGGTCCCACAAGCAGACAAAAGAGTCAGAGACACCCCACACCTACTGTCAAGACTCACTCTCAAAGCACCAACAACCTTAACATATATATGCAGAGGACCTAGTGCAGACCCATGCACTTCCACAACTGCCTTTCCAGTGTCCGTGAGCCCCGTGAGCTCTGCTTAGTTGCTCTCCTGGAGTCTTCAACCCCTTTGGTGCCCACATTCCTCTTCACTTTCTTCTGCAGGGTTCCCCAATTCCAAGGGGAGGGACATAATGGACACCTCTAGCCCAAGCTCTCTCTCTCTGACTAATATTTGGTAGAGGGCCTCTGCATTTGTTTTTATCAACTGCTGGAGGCAGCCTCTCATGACAACTGAACTAGCCACTGATCTATAACAGAACATTATTAAGAATCATTTCATGATTCTTTTTGGCCAGTCGTGTTTGTCATTTAATTTTTTTACTCTTGAAATTTGACATTTCTTTTCACGATGTAGGTATATTTAGGGTTTTTGATGCATTTTAAAAAGTTATTAATTATAATTACATCAATTTCCTCTCCTTACTTTCATCTTCTCCTATGTCCTCCTCCTTATTTCCTCTCAAATCTGTTGTTTTCATATAATTATTACTATTACATTTATATGTATATATGAATAAATATGTAAATGCAGCTAACTGACTATTTAGTGCTGCTTGTATAAATGTGTGTATATCTGGACTTTCTCTCCTGCCCACAAGTTTCCAAATAACCACCCAGAGGCTTAGTATTATCTATACATGCTCATCTGACAGCTCAGGCTTGTTACCAGCTAACTCTTACACTTAAATTAACCCATATTTCTAAACTATGCTTTGCCACATGGCTCATGGCTTGTTACCTCATTTTCTACATATCCTGCTTCCTTGGCAGCTGGCTAGTGTCTTCTCTGACTCCATCCTTCTTCTTTCCATAATTCTCAGTTTGGCTTTCCTGCCTAACTTTATCTTGTTCAGTTATTGGCCTGTCAGTTTGTTTATTAAACCAATTGTAGTGATGCTACAGGCTGCCAGATTATACCATGAGAAACTCAGCCATCACAAAGAAAGCAAAGATCTCTGATGGAGGATTTAAACCAACAAACATAAAATATCTTGTCGTTATTGCCTTTTGAATGATTTGACTGATTCCTGCTGTAGATCTTTTATGTGAAACCATAGCTTTCTCCCATTGATAATTTTGGGGTAGATTCCCATGGTATAGCAGTGCTTTGATTATTTACTGGGCACAATTTCTCCCATGTGCTGGGTAGCCCTCCTCTCCCAACTCTGTGGGACAGTCACATGACTTCGGTTCCCACAGCATAATCTCCACTCCCTTCTCTGAGACAGACAGTAGAAGTAAGCTTCCTACAATTATCTCCACTTGGCAAGACACAGAGTCAGGAAAGGAGTCCTCAAATAGTCACATTTGGGACTTTCAGGGAAAGGAATGTCCAAGTTCTGTAACTATGTGATTATCAGAGAATTGCCTTTGTTTTGTGTGAGTATAAAAACTGAACACCTTACAGCAGGAGAGCAAAGGGTAAAAAAAGGAGAGAACAGCATAGACAACAGAAGGAACTTGGAGGAATGATGAGACGTGGACAAAGGAATCATGGTGTGATCAGATTCATTCTGATAACCGAAGACAAGTAGACATCCATTCAGTGCTTAGTGGAACCTTCCTCAGATCCCAAGAAAGGCTTGGGGCTGGGCCCCAAAGGCTTTCATTATATTGATATATTCACACAGTGTACAGGATTATTCCACAGCATCTGTGTGTTTGAGGCTGACTACTTGATACTTGATAACCATTTAGGGTGTCCATCCTTAGGGAAGATTGATTCTTTCTTTCCAGAAGTCATTAATTGCTTGAAGTTCCTCATCTGGGTTGGGGCCCTGATATTTCACTCATCCATGTTGGCCTGTTAACTGTTGTTATCATTTTGTGTAAGTAACTATATAGTTGAGATTTCATGGGTGTTCCTTCCTTGTCATAGCTAGAAGGTACATCCCCCAGCAGACGTTCTTGTCTTATGTCTCTTATGATCTTCCTGCCTCCTCTTTCTCAGTTTCCCAAGCTTTGGGTGTCAGCATTGTGCTATAGATGTATCAATTGGGACTGGACAGCCTCACAATCAGCTGTTCTCTACATTTTGACCAATTGTGGGATTCTGTGACGGTCGCTCTCTGTTGCAAAGAGGAGCTTCTTTGATGAAGGATGGGAGCTACATTTATATGTGGGTATAAGGATAGGTTGTTTAGAATGCAATTAGGAATTATGCTGATTTAAATTGGGAATAAAATTTTCTCCTCTAGGGTCTATAATCTCACTAATCATGGCTACATGGCTAGTTTTCTAGTACCAGGAATGATTTCTCCCCTATTGAGATGGCCTTAGATATAATTAGGCAGGTGTTAATTACTGGCAAAATATACAGATATTTATTCTTTTTGTGTAGCTTGCCTTTCATACCCTAGCAACATTTAAATAGAATATAAGAAGGAAAGAAGAAAAGGGGCTTGATTAAACAATGACTAAGATAAATAAATGATGCCTGGAAAGTTCTCTGAACTAGCAAGAAGAGATCTAGATATGCTAGAAATTTGATGAGTACCAAGGAAAGCTTATAGAAGTAGCACACACCCACAAGCCTGTGTAGTGGGGGTGGGGGCTAAGACAGGACAGGTCACAAGTTTGAGGCTAACCTGGACAACTTAGCAAGATCCTGTACCTTGAAATTAAATGATTACATATATATGCATACACATAAATTGTCTGTTACAATCTTTCTACATGTATATGCATGCATGTCATGGAATCCATGTGGAGGCCAGAGGATAATTCACATGATTCAGCTTTCTTCTTCCACTATACAAGTCCTGGGGAGCAAACCCAGCTTATCAGGCTTGGCAGCAGACACATCCACCCACAGAGCCATCTTAATGGTCCTGCAATAATTACTTTTAGAGAGGCTGTGGATGTGGTGTAGTAATCACTCTCTTACCTAGCATATTAAGGCCCTGAGTTCAACCACTAGTACTGAAATATAAATTAGTGCTAAGATATTGTCATACTCTGAAAGCTTAGATAAATATCATGTCTTGAGCACTTCCAGAGAAAAAGATCCCTTACATCTTTTGCATATTGGGGCAGTGAGAAACCAATTAGAATAACAGCAAGTTCCTCACTGAATGACATAGACACTAAAGGAAGTGGAACAAGATTTATCAATAATGGAAATAAAATATTATTCTAGAATAACTGCAACCCAGTTTTTCTTAGTTACTTTTCTATTGCTGTGTTAAAAGACTGGTAACTAAGGCAACTGATATAAAAGAAAGTGTTTGATTTGGGCTCATGGCTTTAGAGTTAGAGTCTAGAATGTGGAGTTGGTGCTGGGAATGACTGAGAGTTCACATCTTGAGGCAGAACTAGGCAGAGAATGAGATGTTGGGAATGGCATGTTTTGAAACCACAAAGCCTACCCCAAGTGATACATTTCCTCAATATGACCACACCTCCTAATCCTTACCAAACAGTTCTACCAATGGGAGACTGAATAGTCAAGCATATGAGCTTATGGGGACCATTCTCATTCAAACCGTCAACTCTGAAGGTATTTTTAAGAAATGCACAAGGAATAGGGTGCAGGGAAACCTGGGAAATTTGTTGGCAATAAGTTTCCTCTAAAAAAAAAAAAAGGGCCTAATGCAGGATTCAAAATGGAGAGAAGAGAATGAAAGAAAAAGCTTGGGGAAAGAATGAGCAGGGAAGGGAAGTGTTTCTGGCCCTCTTGAGATTCTGGACTATGCTAGATGTTTGAAGAACAACTTCTTATATGTAACTCTAAATATCAGTAAAAAATGGTTAAGATAATTATATGTTGGAGAGAGTACATTCATGTGAAGAGGAAAGGTTTTTCTTTATCCAGGCTGGTAAATGGCAGGACCAGCAGACTGGATGTTATAGATACACAGAACATTATGTAGGCAATTAAAAACAAAATGGAATATATTGATGAAAATGTCCTAATGCAATCCATTGTTCTGTATGTTAACTAAGTAAATTAAAAGTATACCGATTGAAGTACAGACTTGATCACAAAATAGAGTTGGCAGAGTGATTTCAAAACAGAACCCATGTACTAGTTTTCTGTTTTGGTCATTTTTTTTAACCATGAGCCTACTATTTCTCTTTGATTCTCTATACCATTAGCTTATTTATTTATTTATTTATTTATTTATTTAAATTCTACCTACATCTGTCTGCATTGTGTGTATGTACCATGTGCATGCATTTCCATCAGAGGCCAGAAGGGGGCTTTGGATCCTCTGGATTAGAGTTACAGAATGTGGGAATTGAACCTGGGTCCTCTGGAAGAACAGCCAGTGCTTGCATTTTCAAATGTTTTCACCATTGGTATTGATCTTTTTTTTTTTTTTTTTTTTTTTTTTTTTTT